>OX030950.1:104179026-104260408 GCA_943735915.1 Pherbina coryleti
CCTTTAAGAGTTTCTTACTTTTCTCTGAAAAAATATAAAAATATAAAATATAAAATATCAAATATAAAATATAAAATATAAAATATAAAATATAAAATATAAAATATAAAATATAAAATATAAAATATAAAATATAAAATATAAAATATAAAATATAAAATATAAAATATAAAATATAAAATATAAAATATAAAATATAAAATATAAAATATAAAATATAAAATATAAAATATAAAATATAAAATATAAAATATAAAATATAAAATATAAAATATAAAATATAAAATATAAAATATAAAATATAAAATATAAAATATAAAATATAAAATATAAAATATAAAATATAAAATATAAAATATAAAATATAAAATATAAAATATAAAATATAAAATATAAAATATAAAATATAAAATATAAAATATAAAATATAAAATATAAAATATAAAATATAAAATATAAAATATAAAATATAAAATATAAAATATAAAATATAAAATATAAAATATAAAATATAAAATATAAAATATAAAATATAAAATATAAAATATAAAATATAAAATATAAAATATAAAATATAAAATATAAAATATAAAATATAAAATATAAAATATAAAATATAAAATATAAATATAAAATATAAAATATAACATATAAAATATAAAATATAAAATATAAAATATAAAATATAAAATATAAAATATAAAATATAAAATATAAAATATAAAATATAAAATATAAAATATAAAATATAAAATATAAAATATAAAATATAAAATATATAAAATATAAAATATAAAATATAAAATATAAAATATAAAATATAAAATATAAAATATAAAATATAAAATATCAAATATCAAATATAAAATATAAAATATAAAATATAAAATATAAAATATAAAATATAAAATATAAAATATAAAATATAAAATATAAAATATAAAATATAAAATATAAAATATAAAATATAAAATATAAAATATAAAATATAAAATATAAAATATAAAATATAAAATATAAAATATAAAATATAAAATATAAAATATAAAATATAAAATATAAAATATAAAATATAAAATATAAAATATAAAATATAAAATATAAAATATAAAATATAAAATATAAAATATAAAATATAAAATATAAAATATAAAATATAAAATATAAAATATAAAATATAAAATATAAAATATAAAATATAAAATATAAAATATAAAATATAAAATATAAAATATAAAATATAAAATATAAAATATAAAATATAAAATATAAAATATAAAATATAAAATATAAAATATAAAATATAAAATATAAAATATAAAATATAAAATATAAAATATAAAATATAAAATATAAAATATAAAATATAAAATATAAAATATAAAATATAAAATATAAAATATAAAATATAAAATATAAAATATAAAATATAAAATATAAAATATAAAATATAAAATATAAAATATAAAATATAAAATATAAAATATAAAATATAAAATATAAAATATAAAATATAAAATATAAAATATAAAATATAAAATATAAAATATAAAATATAAAATATAAAATATAAAATATAAAATATAAAATATAAAATATAAAATATAAAATATAAAATATAAAATATAAAATATAAAATATAAAATATAAAATATAAAATATAAAATATAAAATATAAAATATAAAATATAAAATATAAAATATAAAATATAAAATATAAAATATAAAATATAAAATATAAAATATAAAATATAAAATATAAAATATAAAATATAAAATATAAAATATAAAATATAAAATATAAAATATAAAATATAAAATATAAAATATAAAATATAAAATATAAAATATAAAATATAAAATATAAAATATAAAATATAAAATATAAAATATAAAATATAAAATATAAAATATAAAATATAAAATATAAAATATAAAATATAAAATATAAAATATAAAATATAAAATATAAAATATAAAATATAAAATATAAAATATAAAATATAAAATATAAATATAAAATATAAAATATAAAATATAAAATATAAAATATAAAATATAAAATATAAAATATAAAATATAAATATAAAATATAAAATATAAAATATAAAATATAAAATATAAAATATAAAATATAAAATATAAAATATAAAATATAAAATATAAAATATATAAAATATAAAATATAAAATATAAAATATAAAATATAAAATATAAAATATAAAATATAAAATATAAAATATAAAATATAAAATATAAAATATAAAATATAAAATATAAAATATAAAATATAAAATATAAAATATAAAATATAAAATATAAAATATAAAATATAAAATATAAAATATAAAATATAAAATATAAAATATAAAATATAAAATATAAAATATAAAATATAAAATATAAAATATAAAATATAAAATATAAAATATAAAATATAAAATATAAAATATAAAATATAAAATATAAAATATAAATATAAAATATAAAATATAAAATATAAAATATAAAATATAAAATATAAAATATAAAATATAAAATATAAAATATAAAATATAAAATATAAAATATAAAATATAAAATATAAAATATAAAATATAAAATATAAAATATAAAATATAAAATATAAAATATAAAATATAAAATATAAAATATAAAATATAAAATATAAAATATAAAATATAAAATATAAAATATAAAATATAAAATATAAAATATAAAATATAAAATATAAAATATAAAATATAAAATATAAAATATAAAATATAAAATATAAAATATAAAATATAAAATATAAAATATAAAATATAAAATATAAAATATAAAATATAAAATATAAAATATAAAATATAAAATATAAAATATAAAATATAAAATATAAAATATAAAATATAAAATATAAAATATAAAATATAAAATATAAAATATAAAATATAAAATATAAAATATAAAATATAAAATATAAAATATAAAATATAAAATATAAAATATAAAATATAAAATATAAAATATAAAATATAAAATATAAAATATAAAATATAAAATATAAAATATAAAATATAAAATATAAAATATAAAATATAAAATATAAAATATAAAATATAAAATATAAAATATAAAATATAAAATATAAAATATAAAATATAAAATATAAAATATAAAATATAAAATATAAAATATAAAATATAAAATATAAAATATAAAATATAAAATATAAAATATAAAATATAAAATATAAAATATAAAATATAAAATATAAAATATAAAATATAAAATATAAAATATAAAATATAAAATATAAAATATAAAATATAAAATATAAAATATAAAATATAAAATATAAAATATAAAATATAAAATATAAAATATAAAATATAAAATATAAAATATAAAATATAAAATATAAAATATAAAATATAAAATATAAAATATAAAATATAAAATATAAAATATAAAATATAAAATATAAAATATAAAATATAAAATATAAAATATAAAATATAAAATATAAAATATAAAATATAAAATATAAAATATAAAATATAAAATATAAAATATAAAATATAAAATATAAAATATAAAATATAAAATATAAAATATAAAATATAAAATATAAAATATAAAATATAAAATATAAAATATAAAATATAAAATATAAAATATAAAATATAAAATATAAAATATAAAATATAAAATATAAATATAAAATATAAAATATAAAATATAAAATATAAAATATAAAATATAAAATATAAAATATAAAATATAAAATATAAAATATAAAATATAAAATATAAAATATAAAATATAAAATATAAAATATAAATATAAAATATAAAATATAAAATATAAAATATAAAATATAAAATATAAAATATAAAATATAAAATATAAAATATAAAATATAAAATATAAAATATAAAATATAAAATATAAAATATAAAATATAAAATATAAAATATAAAATATAAAATATAAAATATAAAATATAAAATATAAAATATAAAATATAAAATATAAAATATAAAATATAAAATATAAAATATAAAATATAAAATATAAAATATAAAATATAAAATATAAAATATAAAATATAAAATATAAAATATAAAATATAAAATATAAAATATAAAATATAAAATATAAAATATAAAATATAAAATATAAAATATAAAATATAAAATATAAAATATAAAATATAAAATATAAAATATAAAATATAAAATATAAAATATAAAATATAAAATATAAAATATAAAATATAAAATATAAAATATAAAATATAAAATATAAAATATAAAATATAAAATATAAAATATAAAATATAAAATATAAAATATAAAATATAAAATATAAAATATAAAATATAAAATATTAAATATTAAATATAAAATATAAAATATAAAATATAAAATATATAATATAAAATATAAAATATAAAATATAAAATATAAAATATAAAATATAAAATATAAAATATAAAATATAAAATATAAAATATAAAATATAAAATATAAAATATAAAATATAAAATATAAAATATAAAATATAAAATATAAAATATAAAATATAAAATATAAAATATAAAATATAAAATATAAAATATAAAATATAAAATATAAAATATAAAATATAAAATATAAAATATAAAATATAAAATATAAAATATAAAATATAAAATATAAAATATAAAATATAAAATATAAAATATAAAATATAAAATATAAAATATAAAATATAAAATATAAAATATAAAATATAAAATATAAAATATAAAATATAAAATATAAAATATAAAATATAAAATATAAAATATAAAATATAAAATATAAAATATAAAATATAAAATATAAAATATAAAATATAAAATATAAAATATAAAATATAAAATATAAAATATAAAATATAAAATATAAAATATAAAATATAAAATATAAAATATAAAATATAAAATATAAAATATAAAATATAAAATATAAAATATAAAATATAAAATATAAAATATAAAATATAAAATATAAAATATAAAATATAAAATATAAAATATAAAATATAAAATATAAAATATAAAATATAAAATATAAAATATAAAATATAAAATATAAAATATAAAATATAAAATATAAAATATAAAATATAAAATATAAAATATAAAATATAAAATATAAAATATAAAATATAAAATATAAAATATAAAATATAAAATATAAAATATAAAATATAAAATATAAAATATAAAATATAAAATATAAAATATAAAATATAAAATATAAAATATAAAATATAAAATATAAAATATAAAATATAAAATATAAAATATAAAATATAAAATATAAAATATAAAATATAAAATATAAAATATAAAATATAAAATATAAAATATAAAATATAAAATATAAAATATAAAATATAAAATATAAAATATAAAATATAAAATATAAAATATAAAATATAAAATATAAAATATAAAATATAAAATATAAAATATAAAATATAAAATATAAAATATAAAATATAAAATATAAAATATAAAATATAAAATATAAAATATAAAATATAAAATATAAAATATAAAATATAAAATATAAAATATAAAATATAAAATATAAAATATAAAATATAAAATATAAAATATAAAATATAAAATATAAAATATAAAATATAAAATATATAATATAAAATATAAAATATAAAATATAAAATATACAATATAAAATATCTTCTATATAAATAAAAATCAAATGTCGTTCGTTGGTAATTGTATCAGTTGAGAACGGCCGGACCGATTTGGATAATTTTTTTTTTAAATGTTCGTAATAGTCCAACTTAGGTTTTTACGGAAAGAAAAATTGACCACGCCCACTTTTACGCCCATTTTTTGATTTATCTAAAATTGGAAAACGGCTACACCGATTTGACTAATTTATTTTTTAAAATATGCGTAGTAATCCATTCTAAGTTTTTACTGAAGAAAAATTGACCACGCCTACTTTTACGCCCACTTTTTTTTTATCTATATATATAAAAAAGAAGTTTTTTTGTGTAACTATGCAATAGACTCCTTAACTATTCATCCGATTGGCATGAAAATTTGTGTATAGAAGTTTTTGGTACGGTGCGTGTTTGTGGGCTAGCAATTTTTATCCACCCTGAACACCAGAGGGCGCTGTAGCACAAATTTTTTACAAAACTGCCTAAAACTCACAAATCGCTCATGTGATTGGGATGAAAATTGTTATATAGTATTTTTCATATACTTTGAGTGTTTTTCTGCTCTTTTTTGGCCAAACTTGAACAACAGAGGGCGCTGTAGTACAAATTTTTTGCAAAACCACCTAAAACTCCCAAACCGCTCATTCTATTAGAATGAAAATTGGTACATACGGGTTTTTTAGATACGATGAGTTTTTCAGCACTATCTTCTTTGATCCACCTTGGACACCAGATGGTGCTGTAGTACAAATTTTTACAAAATCGCATATTTTTAGTAGGTTAGGTTACATATGCAAATATTTACAAAGTATAAAATATTTCTTAAATTAAGTAAAATTAAAAAAATTTTCATTATTTTGACATCAAAAACATGAACATATCTTGAAAACTATGAAAAGGTTTACTACAACCATATAAAATTTCAAAAATGAGAAAAAACAATCAGAAATTTAATTTTGTGACTTTCGATTCAAATATCTCCGCTGCTTTTATATACATTTTGTCAATTTTTTTTTTTGTCTTAAAGCTTCATCAAAGTACTATGAAAACCTTATTGCAAGAATATCGTTAGTTGAGTATATCGTCATATGAAATCAAAAAAGCAAAAGTTACATTTGAAAATTTTTGCAGGAGAAGCAAAAAATGCTTGGGCTATGCTTTGCGCTTGCACTAAAAAGCTTATTGAATTTTGTATATAAAAACGTCGTTTTTAGTAGTAGGAGTGTAAAATTTTGCATGAACATGTATTTTGATACGGTGCTTCGTAATCAATCAAAAAGTCAATTTTGAATTTTTGGTAACTTACGCCTTTTTTGATTTCATATGACGATATATATTTTATATATTTTTTTTAAAAAGGGTCTGAAATATTGGAGTTTTCCTCAAAGAAAAGCTAAAAATTGTTTTTGTTGTAAAAATAATTTAAATTCATATTCGCAAATTTTCAACTCCATTTAAAAATTATAACATTTATAGGCAAAAATTGTTTCAATTTTACGCAAAAATTAAAAACCATATTTGTGATTCAAAAAGCAAGGCCCCTTGATTTTTTCGATCAAAATTTTTTTTCCAATATAGTGTTTTTTTTTATATTTTTGAAAAAATATACAAGCTAAAAAATTAATTTCAATCAAAAGTTATAGCCAATAATCATATATACAAAAAGCGAAACGCTGTCATCACACAGGCTGGAAACTTCAAAATTACTGAGCCGATAGAGCTGAAATTTTGGCAGTATATTTTTTTCAAGTACGAAATGGCTTAAATTTCTGTCACACCCCCTTTTACCGCCCACAATTCAATAAAAAGGCTATATTTCCTACGGTTTTCGTCGATTTTGCTACATTTTGGTAATTTAGTTTGTATGCTCACTGTCGGCAACTGTACAAAACTGGGTAATGTCCATCTACTAGAAAACTCCGCCCATACAATTTGTATTATCGAATAGCTTTGAAAGTAAAAGTAACAGTACTTACATACAAACTCAAAATGGATTTACTATTTGGTGATCTCCTGCTTCTGGGAAACTGTAACGGTCAGAAGAACATTACAGTGGTGTCAAACTATGAGTTTAAGAAAAGTTTTGAATACACCTATTATGTTCCCATATAGTTCAGGGTGCAGCAACGCGCGCCGGGAAAAGGCTAGTTTTGGAATAAATTTAAATACATTTGGAGTTACATATATGACCACACCAAAATTGAATTAAAATTAAATACTAGTTAAATATTAAAATTAATTTTCAATAAAAATTTGTATGTATGTAGTTTGTAATAGTACGTAATCCAAAGTTCGTATTGAATTTTAATTCTGATTTTAGATTAGTTTTAAATGTCATTTCGTATTAATTGTAATTCTTATTAGTATTAAATGTATTGCATAATTCTAATATGGAACATAATGTAATGCAAACTGCCTTAAAATTTGGTCCAAAATAAGAATTAAAATTTAATGCGAACCTTGCATTAAAATTTTATCCAAAGTAAGTATTCAAACTTATTACGAACTTGGTATTACTAAATAATACCAATAATAATAAATTTATAAATTTATATATAATATATATAATAATTATATATTATATAATAATAATAATAATAAATTTAATACAAATTTTAATGGAAAATTAATTTTAATATATGACAAATATTCAATTTTAATTTAATTTTGGTGTGGTCATATGTAAGCCCAAATGTATTAAAATTTATACATACTTAGCTTACTTACTTACTCCAAATACTTACCGATTAGTATTGAAATTAAAAGTCTGCATTTACCCATGTTAAATAACTTTTTCTTCATTCATAGATTCTTTTATAATGTATGTTTTATGGTTTACGAAATGTTTACAAAATTTCTAAATAAAATTAAGCCGAGTTGGGATACTGCTTGATCACACCGAACAAAATTTCCAGCGGTATCTCTGCACCTAAATTGTTGTTTATTTGCTTGAAATTGTTGGCTGGAATGTCACACTCGTCTAAAACTTAAAAAAGCATTTTTTATTCGATTACTTACTGCAAATGACAAAAATTTAAATAGATTGAATAACAGTATTAGAATAAGATTGAAAAACACTGTTCACTGAAGTCGTTTCGTTAGGTGCCGTCAGTAGGCAGAAGCCTTTATTTATGCCTGAAATGTGCGCGAGTTTCCCAATATAACGGATTGCGACTGACAACAAAAATGGGAATACAAAAATTTATTGACAAACAGTACAAAGCGCAAACAATTAAACACGAAGCGACGCGAAAAGCAAAAACAACAATGGTAAAAAGTAAATATGTGCGATTTTACTGACGTTCGTTTTGCATGTTTGTTTTTTTATTTCATTTTCGTTGTTTGTTATATTCATGGTGTAATTAATAAGGGGGGCTTGTCTCTGACTGTGGTCTCTTTGCCAGTGACCATTCCTGTCAAATCCAGGCATTTTCAATTTGACAATTATTGAACAAACAGTTTCAACATCACTTATTTTTTCACTGATTTATATTATATTATAGTTTTCCAACTTATAAGTATCAATTTAATTAAACGAACATTTTTCACTTTTGTTTTGGCAATGTTTTTGGCCATCACTAAATTTAATATTTTTATTAATACTTACTTAATTGCAGGATGCTGCGTTCATTTTTGTGCCACAATAATTTAAAATTGCTGCGGCTTTTAACTACGAAGCAGAACTCCCTTTTCACTTTCCATGTTTTAATATCAAAAACCGACTGACCATGATATAATTATACAGGTAGCATTGACAAGTATAGATCTTCTCAGCAACAAGGCAACGACCATCTGTCAAAAACAGTTGTTCGCGCAACAAGAATTAAACGAATGTAAAAATATATAAATTCCGCAAAATATGTGCGTTAAATACACAATTATAATAATGAAAGTTGTGAAAAAATTATGTGTGATATGTGTTTAACGTTTTCCAGCCGTGGTGTTTTAATAATAATTGGAAACTTCTTTAATTTCGTCCATATGCATCTGCAGCTGCTGAGGTTGCTACATTTGAACGTTTTCAACATTTTTTCTTATGTTTGCACTTAATAACACAAAGTTCACAAGTTATCTTCGTTGTAGTAATAATAATTCACTATTGATTAAATAAAATAGGCAATATTTTGTAAGAAAATGTTTGGTTATTTGCAAGCGCTGAAACATAAACAATGGCGAAAACATAAGAAATAATTGAACGCTCTCTTTCTAGACATTTTTTTTTGACAAATGGTCGTTGCCCAAGCAACTGTCAATACTACCTTATATTATTATACCATGCCGACTGACTAAGCGAACATTGTCAAACCCACAGGCATTGCGCTTTGTTGTCGTTCTCTGATGCAAAACAATTTCTAGTTGAAGTTGAAAAAGGAAGGAAACACAGGTTGCAAAAGGGAAAGCATAAGAAATACGACAAAACTATTTTCTGCTGCAGTATTAGCAGAAAGTATTAAAATATAATTCCGCAGGGCTTAAAGTGATAGCAGGATAAAATGAAGTGTAATATTCAAAAAAGTATTAAATTGATTCCAAAAGGTATGAAATATCGTTGTAGTCCTCTAACTGTATTAAAATTAATATAATACAGCATGCCTTTAAAATAATATATAATACTCAGGAAAGTATCAAATTAATTCCAAAGGTATAAAATGTTCTAGGTATAAATGATCTAATATTTGAACTGTATTAAAATGTAATACAAAATATATTTAAAAAGTTTGTAATCTATTGAGAAGTATTTAATTAAATACTTATTGTTTTGTATACTTATTGTAAAAATCTTTGTTATACTTCGCTTGTATTAACATTTATTCCATGATTTCTAACCATGTAGTATTTGAGTTGCTATCTGTCTGTGTCAGATGAAAATTGAACCAGCGTTCTCTGGCATATGGGTCACGCACTCTACCTACTGCGCCACGGCCCCCACTGGCTTTTAAAAATATAATTAGTATAAAAGGATTTACCCACTTTAGCAATGTTTTTTTCTAACTTAAAATATAACCGATAAGTCTCTTTTTAATTTTTTTTTTTTTTGTCATTTTCAGAAAATACGGCAACAAGTAAAATGCTATTTACAGATGGCATCCGTGTCTGGTCGAAGTGAATTAAATGAAGCTCTTGAAGTCATCGAGTCCACAAACTTGAAATATTTTACCAGCGAAATGAATGGTGAATTTTATGCATTGAAAGGCTTGCTTTTGTCGCAAATTGGTCGATCCGAGGAAGCAGGGAAAGCATTTAGTGCATCGGTGCAATTACATGATGGCCTTACAAAAGCTTGGGGACTTTGGGGAGATTACCTAGAAAAAATTTTTACATGTGAAAAGCAAATAATTATTGGAGTAAGCGCCGTTATTTGTTTTTTACACGCATGCCGTCATCAAAATGAAAAAAAAAGCCGTAAATATTTGGCAAAGGTTTTGTGGCTTTTATCTTATGATGATTCCACTGGATCACTTATGTCTGCTATTGAAAAATACGTAATTGGGGTTCCACCATTACATTGGCTTCCTTGGATACCACAGTTATTGTGCTGCTTAGTTCAATATGACGGAAATATCATACTTAATTTATTGAGTCACGTAATTATGTTTTAATTTTGAGAAATGGGATGCGATTAAGAAGATAACTTTGTTTATAGGTCGGAAGAATGTACCCACAAGCCATTTACTTTCCAATACGAACGTTGTATCTCACTCTCAAAATCGAACAACGTGAAAAACATAAATCTGCAGAACACGCTTTTTTTGTAAGCAAAATACATAATTCAGTAAGTATCTTAATCGTTTTTTTCTTTTCAATTACATTAAAAATGCAATTTATATTAAAATTAAATACTATTTAGCTCTGGACTGTTTTATAAGATAAAAGTCATACAGGAGAAAACAAAATGACTCCAACGATATTAAAATTTATTACTAATGTTTAGGCAGAACATATTTCGGCCGCTGCTGTATAGCCCTCTTAAAGCAGAACGCCGACATCAACACGATCAAATCCAAATTTCAACTTATCCTCCCCATTCGAGCATTCGAATAATAACTGTCGAAGAGTTCGGACGTGTTTCTTAAAAAAGCTCCGCAAATTTTAAAATTGTTTGCATTTAAATTTCCTGGTTCTCAGAAAAGTGTAAACTTGGTAGTTTTTGCTCGACCACAGCTAAAAGTTCAGTGAGCTATTTAATGAACAGTGTAACAGCCCCGAAAAAATATTAAAAATAAATAAAACCAAAGCATTAGCAATTTTGGTATCAGCAACAACAATAACATAACTAAAAATAAAAAAAATTAAAATATTTATATCAGCTTAGCTACGCTTTAAAAGCATATAGGTTAAAAATTTTCTTTAGGGATTTTTTTTTTTCATAGAAGGAAAAGCTATCGTTTTCAAATCTTGCACATGTATTAAAAAAAACTAAATCGTGGCCATTTGAAAAAAGTCGATTTTCGAGGTTACAAAATCGGTCGCAATTTTGTTTCTTTTCGGCGAAAAAAATTATCCTAGCTCGGGCGATAGCCCCTTAAACAGCGATTAATTTGGTTTTTTTTATTTTTTCCTCAGATGTTCCAGACTGGTGATACCAGACTGGTGATACCTGCACACCGTCAATTTTTAGGCATTTTTTAAAAATCAAATAACGTCAAAAACTGCTTCAAAAATTCTGAAAAAAATTTCTTTGTATTCTTCGAATGTTAATTAATATATATGCAACATTTGAAAATGATATCTTTTTCCTTCTATGAAAAAAAATTCCCGAAACAAAAATTTTTTTAAATTTTTAACCTATGTATATGCCCTCTTAAAATAAAAGTGCGAATTCTGTAATTTATTTTCTGTCTTGGTGTCAAAACTATAACCTAAATAGAAATGTCGTGTGCCAAAATAAATTGCGTAAATGATGACAAGAATTCTCCCAAAATAACTTGCAAACGGCTATGTGGGAAATCATTTCATGGTGTTTGTGTTGGCCTATCTAAGAGGAGTTTTTTAAAAGAATATGAAACAAAGTTTCTATTCTCATGCGACGAGTGCAAAGAGATATCACTCTCCCACATAATGCTCGCGATAAAATGCCTCAATGACTCTGTTTCCACGATGTTATCTGAAAATAAACAACTTCTCGTAAAAACATCAAAACAACTTCCTAAATCCAATGATATCGCTCAAATTTCTGAGGATATTAACAACATGATTGAAACCTGATTGAAGTGATTGAATATAAGGATACAAAAACTATCAACTATCATGAAAAATATTAAAAAATTATCAGATATTGTGAGTGATAATAGTAAAATTTCCTCCCTTGAAAATACAATAAGAGATCTAACCAATGTCGTTAACACAAACTTTTATATTATTCAATCATCAGACCCGGTCCAAAAACTTAATGATAATATTAACACAATGCAAAATGATATGGATATGATATTGCAATCTTCTTCGTCTAAACCTCTACCCTCAGTTCAGCAACCGGATCCACTACTGGAGCTTTTGTTTCACAAAATGAACGACATCTGCGACGATCTTGGGTTATTTCGTGCAACACTAGCAGAAATGGAAGATACCGTCAACCGGCAGCCACATAGAATTGACATTCCTGACTTCACACTCTCTACCTCGCATCAGAACTCATCTGGACTCACCATTTGATACCATCTTTCTCCGTCGGCTCGTCCATTTCTACCACCACTGACCTCTCCCACTGAAAAAGCAAAAGAGCTTCCAGCAATTAATTCTGTCGCTGCACCCCGTTAATTGATCCAATAGTTTGGAACATCATGGACAATACCCGAATGGAAAGTAGGATCAAATGTTCCAAATGTTGGATGTTCCTGAATGGCTCTGGTGGGAGTGTGATATATGGGAATTGGCTTATTGTCGAATGGATAAATAATCCTAAAAGGAAGTCGAAGATACCAAGCACCAACAGCAAAAATAATACTACATTTCATTCCAATTCCAATTTTAACTTTAATTCTAATTTTAATTCTAATTCTAATCACTACAACATAAGAAAAATTAAAAGTAAGCCTAAGTATAATGCTAATTCTATTTCCAATTCTATTCCTTATTCCAATCCTAATCATAAATCAAGTAAAATAAAAAATATGCGTAAGAATAATGATAGAATTAACGTATCTAAAAAGCCTTTGCCAGATTCTAATTGAACTTACAAAACAAATATATTCCCTAATTTCTCTTCTCTTTTAAAACAGCCTTTAACTTCTTCTTCCTTTTATTACACTAATGGTTCCCAACATCCATCTAAGCCCAAAAATTCTAAACAGAACCGAGTTTCTTTTAACCTTTCAATGAAAACCACTCCTCCCACAAGCACTAACGCTACTAAAAAAATTTTTGCGCCTACAACAAACTACCCCGATTTCATTAGCTCCCATTTTTAAATCCTTCCCCACCCTCATCAAATCCTACACATATAGAAAAACTATAGCAGCTCCCACCCCAAGTCCATTCGCTAATCTTACGACAGCTCAAGTACCTTCTACCCAACCCTCCACTAACGCACCACTAGCTTTTCTTGATCCTTTTCTCCCACCAACGGCAAAGTTAACTAAAATTGTATCTTATGTTAGTAGTGAAGGCCTCTTTATCATGTCTCGTCTAAGAGACCGTCGATTATTTGATAATGTGCGCCTGTACCTAGCATATCTGCACAACAAATCAGAATCGGTTTGCAATGAGGGAACAACAAAAACAAGCGCAATGGCATCAATTCAGCAAGAAGGTTTTCCGACGGACCCACTCGAGTTGAAAAAAATTTTTGTAAATTTTCACGAAAGTCTAAATATCTCGCCAAGAGATGTGGAAAATTATCTCACTGCCTTTGCATCGCGCACTAACTTTAAGTATCTCTGTCACCTGCAAAGATCGCGTTCTAACTTTAAAAATTATTTCTGTCCCTAACTTATATCCACACTGTCTAATACCTAGTTTAAACAAATGCTATCGCAACTGTGGTGGGATGCGAGGGAAACTAAATAAACTGTACATAGAAGGAAAATTTACCAACTTCAATGTATTAGTTTTCACTGAAACACGGCTAAATGACACTTTTAAGAATGAGCACATTTTGGACAGTAGTTGGACAGTTTACAGAAATGATCGGTATTATTTAAAAACTGGCCTTTCTCATGGAGGTGGCATTCCAATCGCAACTAGCAACTCCCTTCCTTCTGAACTTGCCAATTTTTCGAACACCTAATAATCAGGATGTGTTTATGAAGAAATCTCTACATCTAAATTTGTGTCTTTTATATTTCTCCAGGTGCAACAGAAAACGCGTACAACGTATTAGGTGAATATATTTCATCGTTAATGATTACCTTGAATGAAAAAGATAAGGTTGTAATATTTGGTGACTTTAATCGTCCAAATGTTTCCTTTGAAATTGATGATAACGGCAACTGCCTTCTACCAGTTAATCTATTAAATTCGATCGATTTTGCTTTATCTAGTACGCTTTATAATAATGATCGGCAGCAAGTTGCACCACGCTCAAACCAGAATGGCAAGTGGTTAGATTTAGTCTTCACAAACTGCTATGATGAAGTCAAAGTTGGTCAAGCTTTTGATGCCGAACATATTTTGTCTAATACACTTCACCACACAGCCATAACAGTTGAGTTGTTTACCACTAATTAAACTTATTCCCTTTCGTTCAACAACTCAATTGTTTATGATTTTTCTAACGCGGATTACAAAAATATAGTAATAGATATGAGCACTTGGAACTGGAACGAACTTGCGGCTATGGACTTTGATAGTGGTGTGTCGCTCTTTTACCAGCGTGTTCTGAATATAATTGATAGGCACGTCCAAAAAATTAAGGAAAGAGACAAACTTTCAGTGCCTTGGCTAGAAAGAAATCTTAGGCATCTAAGAAATCAAAAAATAAGCTTCACAAAATCATTAGAAACTCCCACAACGCTAGTGATAAAGAAAAAACCAAATATGAGGAACTGTCTAAAAAATTCTCTATCAAGTCAAATTAAGCGTATAAATCTTACACAAATTTTATTGATGAAAATATTAAAGACCCTAAAAAATTCTTCGATTTCTTTAATATTAAATGTAAATAATGTGGTTACCCCACGTCTATGGTTAAAGGGAACGTGGTATCATCCAACCCTCAAATGATCTGTAACATCTTTGCTGGTCGTTTTAAAGAAGTATTTTGTGTACCTTTAAATCAGACTATATCACCATCTCTCTTCAAACATGTCACCCTTAATTTACAACCTCAGTTAACTCAGGAGGAAATACATGAGGCCATCATTAATCTTGCTCCAAACAAGTCTCCTGGCCCCGACCAAATACCTGCCAGCTTATTAGTTCAATGCGTAGGAAAATTTATCGGGCTATCTTGTATTATTCATCATCTTGGGTATTGCAATGTTGTCAGCTATTCCAAAACTTTTCGAAAAACTCATATGTGAAATGATTACAGGTCTAGTGAATCCATTACTAAACGAACCACAGCACGGTTTTCGTAAGGGTAGATCAACCACAACAAATCTTGCAATTTTAGTCGCACATGTGCTTACTGAAATGGAAAAAGGGCATCAGGTCGACGTGGTATATACTGACTTCAGTAAAGCTTTTGATCGTGTTGATAATGATATATTAGTTCTAAAATTGCAGAAGTTTGGTATTTCCGGTTCTGTACTTAATTGGCTCAAATCTTACCTACACGAAAGGTCCCAGTATGTTAAGTTCCAAGGCATATTGTCTAAAAAAATATCTGTCTCGTCTGGTATTCCTCTAGGCAGTCATCTCGGTTCACTTCTCTTCAATATCTTCATCTCTGACTTGTCTGAAGTATTAATTGGCATTCCACATCTTATGTACGCGGATGATCTTAAAATGTACCACGTCATTAAGTCGGAAGTAGATGAAAGTTTCTTACAGTCGAAACTATATGCTTTGAAACAATGGTGTAATCTAAACAGGCTCTTTCTCAATGTTAGTAAATATAACGTTATAAGTTTTTCCCGAAAGATTCTAGTAGAGAATAACCGCTACTTTCTAATAGCATTGAACTTAAAATAATAAATCATATCGTAGATCTTGGCGTAATTATGGACAACAAGCTACGCTTTAATCTTCATTACGACAAAACTTTATCTAGAGCTAGTAAGCTTTTAAACCAAATTTTGCCAGCCTGATATTTAAAAATTCCCAAAAATTTAAAAATCATCGTAGAAACGTTTTGATAATTTTTAATTTTACATTTGAATTCTTAATTTTTACTATTTTATTGCTGAATTGCTCAGCTTTCACGATCTTTTCAACACGAAAACTCCTCTTCCATTTTTAAAGAAATAATAGATGCATCTTTCCTGCTTTTTCTTCCTACAAACATCAATCTTTACATCCATCTGACATTCCTAAACCGATCCCAAGAAACTCCTCTAACTCAACATATCCTAAACATAAGCGCGTCTCATTTAATCTCTCACCTTCAACCAGTTTTAAACCAAATCATCAATCTTCAGGAAAAATACCCTCCTCCTCAGTGCATTATTCAAACTTTATTCAATCCCATATTCTTAATCCTTCAAAACCTCAGTCAACCGGCATACAAAAAAGTACTCTCAACGTAAAAGCAGCATCCTTCACCCCAAACAAAGAATCAAATCCCTCTTAAAAAAAAATTTCTCATCAAAACAACAAACCTCAAACTACTCATCGCAAATGCATTTCTTTCAATCTTAACCCAATCTCTGAATCACCTTCTAATATAAATAATCCGCAAATTCCCAACACACTTTACCCCAACTTTGTTCATTCGCATACTTTAAGCCCTTCATTGTCCGCTCTTATCACAAGTGCGCCCTCAAACCAAGTTTGTAGCCCTAAGTCCTTTTTAGACCCTCTCTTACCTCCAAGGGTTAAATTGACTGAGAACTCCTGTGAAGATACCAAGGGAGATATGCCCTTTCTCGCCTTAGAGAGAATAATGTTTACAACAACGTTCGTCTATTTCTCGGATACATGCATAAAGCCCCTGACTCAACATGTATAGAAGGCAAGACCAAGACTAATCTCAAAGTCTTGATACAGCCAGAAGGTCTGCCAACTGAGGTAAATGACTTGCGTCACTTATTCAATTGCTTTCATGAGCAACTTGGCCTGACAATATTTTTTGTCAATTGTACAAAATATGAGCAACAATTTGTACTATCGAGATAAGCTTTATGATCCAACTGTATTAAGGACTTATAAGAAGCATAGTAATAATTTTGATTGCTCAGACTATGTTGATTTGATAAACATAGATGATGACAGCATTTTATTCGAGCCTCCATTCACCGCAAACATACGAGCACAGTTATTTAGAGTTTGAAGATCATACTTTCAAGTGTTTTGCGACGCGTAATTGAAAAAAATCGCGACGATGTTATGGCAGTAGCTACAAAAAGTCGATCTAAAATACATCGCATTGAGAGCAAACAAGACTTAAAAGTCTAAAATTATACTTTTTGCACTGATTGAATAAAAGATTTTTTGTAAATCTAAATCGTTTTATTTTTGACAATATCAAAATATTACATTGGCAATATTTGGTCTAAAAGAAAAAATATTTTTAAAATTAATTCAGATTCGGAGAGCTGGCAAAATTTCCTTTTCAACAAGTCCAAAATCAATGATATACGCTGCCATTTTTGGACTATTCGTCAGAATTTTTATATAAAACTATACAGTTTTTTTTTAATTCATATACAAGTTTTGACCTCGATATGCGCGATTTTGGAATTGATTTTAGACCTGTGGTTTCTTGTGGAAATTTTCTAAAAATTCATCATAGATTACAATTCTGTTATACGCATTCTTGGTTTTTTCTCATCCGAACAAATTGACCCGCCCTAGTATACATATCTCGCAAACAACATTTTTTTTTTTTAACTAAAAGTTTTTTTTAAAAATGTCTCAAATAAATAAAACTCTATTTTCATATAAAAGTTTAGACCTAATTAGGAGTCCCGCTTTAACACCTATACATTTATATTTTTGACATACACGGCCGCTCGCTTTCAACCATGAGACAACATCAATAAATTTACAAGATCTTGTAACAAATCGATCCACAATTAACTCAATGCGAAGAGACTACCGCCGAAGACAAGCTAAGCAATTATCGATGAATTCAATGTATAAAATTGTTCATTAGATTTTAGAAGTCTGTTTAATTAGTTTTATTGTAGATTCCTGAGGTATTTGTTCTACATTGGGATGGCAAACTCCTTCCTGCAAATAAAGGAATAGTAAAGCAAGATCGATTACCTCTTGTTGTGACCAGTGAAGGAATGGAAAAATTGCTTGACATCCCAAAAATAGAAAATTCTTCCGGAGAAAATACAGCTGAAACCATTTTCAGTTTTTTGCGCGAATGGAAACTTGATGGGTTGGTTGAAATTGTATCTTTTGACACAACAGCTACCACTTGGATTAATAACGGCGCTGCATACCAGAGATCTGCATGAATGGATTAATTTTGCTGTTTCAAGTTCCTTTAATTTTTCAACTCCCTGCAAGTCGAGGCAGGCAAGCAACAAGTTTGCGCGATTCATAGGCAGCAAAAATCAAGTCGCCAAATGTAGAAAACTTGAAATGTAGAAACTTGATATGTAGAAAACTTGAAATTTAGAAACTTGAAATGTAGGGAAAAAGCAATTATTTTGCCTACAAATCGTTTATTTTCAAGTCTGTTTACGAAGTTCGTGGAATTAACTTCGTGTCGTCAATGCAAACTTCGTTTCTTGAGTTGAGAAACTTTGACTTTAAAGAAGTGTCGACCACAACAATAGCTTTTGTCTCATTTACTCTTTCATATAAACAAAGTGTTGCTCCCCACTCGTGTGTACTACGAAGTCGACACTGCTTTAAAGCATTGAATTGAAGTATGTTTGTTTGTTTTTTGTTTTTGTTGTTTATTTTTTATTTTGTCACTTTGTATAGAAAAGTATAAGTAGACGCTCGTCAGTAGCTTACTGCGGCAGCTTAGTCGCATAGACTTGAAAACAGACTTGAAAAGTAGAAAGCTTGGTTTTTTCTACCAATTAATGTAGGGTAGAAACAAAATAGAATCAAGTCTGACTTATGATTCGTTTTATAGAAGCAAGTCGAGGCTTGTAGGGTAGAAACATATCAAGTTTCTACAAGTCAAGTCGAAACTTGATTATTTTCAAGTTACTTGATTTTCAATTGACTTGTTGCAGGTCTCTGCTGCATACTTGCTTGAAAAAAAGTTAGGACGAAATTTACTTTTTCTTCCATGCCACCATCATATTAGTGAGTTATTTGTAAGAGCTGTATTTGAATTAAATTTTGGAAAAACATCGGGACCGGGAGTTAATCGATTTGCGAAACAATGGAAATATATTGAATCTGAAGAGCGGAATTTTGAACGAAGAATGTCAACGAATTTTAACATCATCTCGCGTACAGCATCTAACATATTTTTGTCAAAATGCGTTGAAATCTCATTACGTGCGTGCGGATTATAAAGAATTACACTACAATTACCAACTTACACTACATTTCATTGGCGAACAGGTACCAAATTTTTTGCAAATTCGTTTAGCTGGTGCAACATCACATGCACGATTCATGTCAAAGTGTCTTTATTGCCTCAAAATATTCTTGTTTCGCGAGCAATTTAAATTGGCAATAACGGAATTAAAAAGTCTTCGCAGTATTTGCTTATTCTTGATATATATACATATATATTAGGGTGTCCCGAATTATGAAAATTTTTCGCGTGGGGTCTCAAACGACGCGTAATTAAAAAATAATGATAGAAAAAAAAATAAAAAAAATTTAGGATGTCATCTTCCATCCCCAACCAGCGTCTGAAGTTTGCGATCGTAGTGTATTTTGTCCAAAAAAAAGTTTTGAATTTTTTCGCACAATTGGTGTCAAAAGTTGCGCAATGTGAAGTAGATTAAGGAAAGAAAACTACAAAATTTTTTGTAGAGTAATTTTGGTCCACCACAGCATTTCAAAGTTTCAAAAAAATTTTTTTTTTTTTTTTTGGTGCAAAAACATGACACCAATTGTAACAGATGAAAGATACCATGCAAAAAATTTGTTAACATTTTATTCTTGAATTAAAGGAAGTAATTAACAGCGTGTCATGTTTTTGCAACAAAAAAAAAAAAAAAAAATTTTTTGAAACTTTGAAATGCTGTGGTGGACCAAAATTACTCTACAAAAAATTTTGTAGTTTTCTTTCCTTAATCTACTTCACATTGCACAACTTTTGACACCAATTGTGCGAAAAAATTCAAAACTTTTTTTTGGACAAAATACACTACGATCGCAAACTTCAGACGCTGGATGGGGATGGAAGATGACATCCTAAATTTTTTTTATTTTTTTTCCTATCATTATTTTTTAATTACGCGTAGTTTGAGACCCCACGCGAAGCTAAATTCCAAAAATCGCTGTTTACGGGACATCCTAATATATATGCTGATAAATGTTCCATATTAGTTCCGTTGTGTAAATGCTATTGAAGCACCAAAACAAGATCTTGAATTGATACAAAATGTCATTTTTTATTTTGATAAGGAAGTTTCTAGTATGGTATTCAAAAAAATAAGAAACCACATGTGGTACTTACACTGAATCAAACAATTGCACATACAGCAGTTCATTTTCCATTTAAAGCTATATTTTTTACAAAATACGTTTTAAATATCGAAGCTTTTATTAATATTTATTGGATGGTACAGGGTGTTTTTTTTAAGGGTTTGTTTTTCGAATAGAGATAAAACTGGCATTTTGTGGTCAAATCTGGCAACTCTAATGTCATTTATGTTCAGTTTGGTTTGCCATTTCATCATGAACAGGTTGACAAAAGAACAACGCTTGCAAATCGTGCAAATTTATTTCGAAAATAATGGTTCAGTTCGCGAAGTTTACATCGCAAAATTTTGTTCAGTGATGAGGCTCATTTTTGGTTGAATGGCTACGTCAACAAGCAAAATTGCCGCATTTGGAGTGAAGAGAATCCACATGAGATCCTTGAGACGCCATTACATCCACAAAAACTGACTGTTTGGTGTGCTCTATGGGCTGGTGGAGTCATTGGGCCATGCTTCTTCCGAAATAATGCTGGAGAGTCAGTTACCGTTAATGGAGACCGGTATAGAGCCATGATAACCGACTATTTTGTTCCCGAATTGGATGGCATGAATGTGGATGAGTTGTGGTTCCAACAAGACGGCGCTACATGCCACACAGCGCACGTCACAATCGATTCATGAAGGAAACATTCGATGAGCGCATAATTTCGCGGAATGGACCTGTCAATTGGCCATCAAGATCGTGTGATTTGACACCATTGGATTATTTTCTTTGGGGATATGTGAAGTCGCTCGTCTACGCCAACAAAGCAGAAACGTTAGGGGACTTGGAGGCCAACATTCGTGGTGTTATTGCCGACATACGGCCCCATATGCTCGAAAAAGTGGTTGAAAATTGGACCTGTAGAATTGGCTTTATTCGAGCCAGCCGCGGCGGCCACATGCCCGAAATCATATTTAAACATTAATGGCATAAAATTATCCTTCCAATAAAGCCAAATTGATGGACATTAAAACGATTTTCTTGTGTTTTATTTCAATTCGAAGTTCTATACCTCTAAAAAAAACACCCTATATTATTACATTCAAAAAACAATTTATAACATTTTCTGAAAATTACATTTAATTTATTTAAATTATTTAAAAAAGTAATCAAATTAACTTGAACTCAAAAAATTGCTTATGTACATACATTGCTTAAATATCTTAATTTAAGTATTTTATATTAAACTTAATAGCTAGTGTGGTATCCATTTGTATAAATAACCTCTCATAAACGGCGTTTCATCGATTCTACCAATTTGGATGTATCGTCTGGCGATATTTTATTCCACTCCTCTAGGATATCGGTTTTAAGCTACTCTCGGTTATCTCGTGCTGTCGTACTTTACGCTCGATTAAATCCCAAAGATGCTCAATAGGATTGTGGTCCGGTGATTGAGGGGCATGTGGAAGAGTCGATTTGCAGTTCTAGACAAGCCAAGTTCTGATTAGTAGTGAATTATGCTTGGGGTCATTATCTTGGACCAGCATGAAATCACTCATTTGTCAGCACTGGCTCTTAAATTGTTTTTTAAAAGTGATAAATATTGAAATTTGTCCATTGTAGTTTCAACGAAAGCTAAGTTTCCAATACCGTTAGCTGTCTTGGCACCCCATACCATTACATTTCCACCTCACTGTTTCATGGTTGGCGTTAAATTTTCTTTATTAAGAGAAGTATTAGGTCTTCGCCAAACGAAACGACGTCCATCTGAGCCAAAAATATTAAATTTGTTTTCATCAACAAAAACAACTTTTCCAGAACTCTTCAGGCTTATTTATATATTCTTTTGCATATGCTAAGCGTTTAAGAGCATTATTTTTAGATATAAACGGTTTCTTGCGGGACACGCAACCTTTGTAACTGTGTGAATGTAAACAATTTCTTATTGTTTGCGGATTAACGGATGGACCTCCATGTTCTGAAATGCTTGCCTCAATTTTTGGGGCACCAATTTTCGGCTCCGCTTTTACCATTCGTTCAATTAATCGCTCCTCTCGTATCGACAATATTTTTTTCCTACCTCTTCCAGATGCAATATCAAATGATTTATTTCGTTTAAAATTGTTTACAACAGATTGGATTGTTGAACGAGGACTATCAACAATTTTACTTATTTCTGAATAACTTTTTCCTTGGATTTTTAACTTAACGATTCATTTTTTAGGCAATTTTTAGTGTGTTAAATTCATTTTTAAAAGATTTTAATAATCTTTCGTAGAGAGCTTTGAAACACGACTTATTCCTTTCACAAAATGGAATTCCGTTATTAATTTGGCGTAACACTTAAAATTTTGACATTTAATCGAGTTTTTTACCAATAATGTTGTAAGTGCATGTGCAATTAATTGAGTTGCAATTATGGGGATTGCCGCTTTCATGAATTTTCAGAAATTATTGAACTCAATAAGTTAATTGTTTTTGTTCTTAATATCATTACTCATGAATAACTAAAAAATATGAAACATGCTTATTCAATATATGTACATTATTTTAGAAAATACAATGGCTTAAATAAAACATTATCTACTGTATGTGTAAATTTTTGATGCAGTGTATCTGAAGAAGCCGTTGGTCTCTCATTTTTTGTTGAAAGCCTCCCGTTGGAAGTAAAATGAGAAATGGTCCAAAAATTTAACATCGGTGATGATGTAGATGGAAGTGAAAACGAAAAAGATATAAAAAAAAAATTGTAACAATTAAGGAAATATTTTCTTACAATGGAAAGGTTATCTCTCACTTTGTCTCTTCAAGAACAAAGCGATTTTTTTCTCGATGAACAATCGATTCAAGCTTTCTGCAATCGGACCCTTCTGAATGGCAGGAAAGGGCGGATAACTGTACTGGCAAACAAATCTGTCAACATTTGGCTGTGGTAAATGATGCAGCTGAAAGAGCAATTAAACTTGTTACTGACTTTAATAACTCTTTATTATATGATGAGGAAGATAAGCAGTTTTTACTTCATCTTGTTGAGCACTATCGGCACTTAATCTCACAAAAAATCCTCCCTCATAAGCACAACACTATTATATAACATATAACTTACATATATATATATATCCAGATTTTATAATAAAAGTGCCCTTAAAAACTTTTAATTTAAACTCGTGGATTTTCGCCATCGTTTTCATCAATTTGTGACACGATGTCTTTGTGAAAAAGAATTTTTTCTTTTTCAAATGAGGTCGATTTTTCGCGATTTCATCCTTCAAACGCTCCAACAACGGTGTATAATAATCGCTGTTGATTGTTTTTCCCTTTTCGAGATAGTCGATGAACAAAACTCCATGCGCATCCCAAAATACATACAGATGCCATAACCTTTCCAGCCGACTGATGTATTTTTGGTCGCTTTGGCCTGCTTTCATCGGTTGCTTTCCACTCAGCTGACGACCGTTTTGATTCCGGTGTGTAATGATGATTCCATGTTTCATCCATTGTCACATACTGATGCAAAAATTCATGTTTATTCTTTGTAAACGGTGCCAAACAGCTGTCCGAATCATCGACACGTTGTTGTTTTTGGTCCGGTGTGAGAAAACGCGGCACCCATTTAGAAAGTAGCTTTCTCATCGAAAAATGTTCCTATAATATTGTTTCCACACTGCCTTTCGATATCTTCAGAGCCTCAGCTAGCTCGCGCACCTGCATTTTACGGTCGGCTAATACCATTTTGTATAGTTTTTTTATGTTTTCAACTGTATGGAACAACTGCCTCATTTGAGCTTCCTGAACATTCAGCATCATTTATGTCTGTACGACCAAGTTTAAACTCAGTATACCATCGGCAAATGGTTGCTTTTGACGGAACAGAATAACACTTTCGAAGCCATTGCTAAGCTTAGACGGTATTTTTTCCCATAAAAAACAGTGATTAATTAACACACGGAATTGCTTTGAATCCATTATTTTGAAAATATCAACAGTAGCGTCACTTAAATAACTGCAACTTCTGAACTAAACGTTAGATTGTCATGAAATTTTTACAAGTATTGTTTTAAGGTTGGAACTATCGAAATATAATATCGATATTTCGTTAGAGGTGGCACCTAGTTGTTAGTCTCGGATTGGACCATGTGTTATTTTAAGTTACACGTAATCTTTTAATTAGTAAGAAGATTAGTTTAGTTTTTGACATGTAATAAAGAAGTTGATTCAAAATTGAAATAAAGTTTATTAAAAAAACTTGGAGTTATCCTAAAGGACTATAATTCGCGTGACGTTTATATTCAGAGTAGCCTCCATCCAAGCGTGGTTGAGCGTTACTGTGGCGATGATGCGACCCCCTTCGGCTCGCAGGTTGTCGAGGTCTCGCAGAGCTTAGATCCCGTTCTCCTCGATGTGGAGGTGGCCCCTGGCAGTTTTTCTGTGTCTGGTGGCAACACTCAAAGGTTTGCATACTTCTTTTTTTTATTTATTCAGACATTATTTCAAATAAAGACAATTCGTGTTTAATCTATACTTAAAATACGTACATAGTTACTTTAAATGAAATAATTAGTTACATTCTGCTGCTCAAAACAGGTGACAAATGTAACGAAGCCTTTGCGGCTGCAATCCCAGCAGACATTTTGTACGGGTTCCTAGCAATTCCGCGCAATTTTCAATTCCCTAGCAATGAATTCACTAGCAATTCCGCGCTCCGTCCGCATCGCCGGCAAGCTGTTGGAGGGTCTACATATGTGTCAGGTCCGGGAAAGCTTCGCTTCTTCGGTACTTCCCGTCTCTTAAATCCAAGGTGGCTCGGAGAGGCTCTTGAATTCTTGGCGTTTTTTGTAGAATTGTAGTTCACGTTTGCTGTTGCGAAAGATCCTCTCTGGCCGTTGTTGCTCGCTTAGCCTAGCATGTCTCATCAGGTTTTGCAGGGCTAAGCTCGCTTAGCCTAGCATGTCTCATCAAGGTTTATAAAAAAACCTTTCTGGCAAAAGGAATTTAAGGAATACAGCTCTGAAATTCGCCCAACATCTCCAGTGCTTGTTGTTATTGGGGTAACCAACATAGTGCTTGTCCATTTAGTAGCTCAGGCATGGTTCTCGGCAACCAGTCGGTGTCAACTCTGTAGACCTCTGTCAACGCGTTCAACATATGTAAGTGGTTCCTCATTGCCATGGTATCTTACCGACCATATTTTCACCTTTCTACGACATTTCCATGATAAATGATTCGTGGAGTATCCCTCGGTGCATCGAAGTAGGCCCATGGTATTGGCTGCTATCTTTGTGCGTTCTTTGTAATAGGTTTTCATACCGACTCGGTTTTGTGCGGGCCAGCAATTTCTGGTGATGGTATAGACATCGGTATAGGAGGGATAGCGCTAGCTGTGCTAGGTGCCCCTGCTCCTGGTGAACTCCCTCGTTTATGCTTAGTCTTCAAATCTGCTAACCGCTTTTCTTCATCCTGGTTTAGTGCAGCTTCGTTTACAATGGCTCCAAAACGTTTTCTCAGCTCTTCCACTGAGCCTTCAGCGCCCAAGCCAAACTCGTCTGCGTACTGCATAGCTGAGCAGATCCTCGCGTCTGAGCGAATAAATCCAGGCAGTTTTCACCATCTTATTCGTTTTGCACGTCTCTTATATTTGTTTATCTTATCTCTGACTGTTTTTTATTTATTCTCTTTATTTTTCAAAGAAAAATATAGTTTTCTCAAAAATATTTTTGCTTAGTTTGCTTTTTTTTATTAAGTGCTTTTCTTTTTATGTTTTTTTCTTCTTAATTCTTTTCTTTTTTTTAATAAAGGTCTTTTATATTTCTTTTTTTTTATTATCAGCTGTACTAAAAAGTTTTAAAAGATTTCTTTATGATGGCATCACTAGTATGAAATCGAATTAGACAATGTTGCAACCAACTTAATTTTGAAGCCTCATCATTAGGTTTTCTTTTTCAGTATGTATCGTTTCGCTGAATTGTAAACAACATAGTTTTTGTGTGCTCCGAATGTGTTTACTTCTGTGCCAACAAAACACAATTTGCGGAAAAATGTATTTTTCTTCTTTCATTTGAAGAAAAATGCTGAAGGCCATCGAATGCTGCAAGAAGCTATTGTGACTGCTGATGAAAAATGCGTTCATTAGAATATTCCCTAGCGAAAAAATTACTCTCGGCCATACGCCAAAATAGACGCCAAAGCCGAATATTAACAGTGGCAGGGTCATGCTCTGTATTTGGTCTGACCAATTGAGTGTGGTTTACTATGAGCTGATACAACCGGGTGAAACCATCACAGGGCAACTCTACCGAACTCAATTGATGCTTTTGAGCCGAGCATTGAAGCAAAAACGACCAAAATACTAGCAAAGGCATGACAAGGTAATTTTGCAACATGACATGCTCGGCCGCATATTGCGTAGCCGACCAAAATATACCTTGAAACACTGAAATGTGAAGTCCTACCCACCCGTCGTATAGCCATGTCCTTGACGATCAGCGCTTTCGCTCTTTTGAATAACTCCAAAAATCGATTCGTGGATCGCATCAAAAGTCGTATCGTTTTTTCGAGGTGGTATCCGAAAATTGGGAAAAAGTAGTGGCCAGCGATGGACAATACTTTAAAAAATGAATTTGTAACAAATTTTAACAGTAAAGCGTCAGACTTGAAAACAATTTTTTTTTTATTTTGCTTTATTTTCATGGGTTTATTTCATAATTGAATCACCATAAAAACTGAAATTAGATTTATTGAATTTCTGATTTATTCAGATTTCACAACCTGGACCCGATATTCAATCTTTGGGATTGTAGAAACCCTGGGGACATAGTTTCTCTTTCGAGACGGAACTCCCTTATATATTCCAAAACCTTTCTAACAAGACCGAATTCATATATTAAATATTCAAATATAAAAAGTTAATGCTTGAATTTTCTTTCAGTCATTGGACAACTCATCATTATCCCAGGATAAAATTAACTGTCCAGCAACATTATATTCCAATCCTTTGCAACAACAACAACAACATTCCTCTCAGCAATCTCTGGGATCATCTTCAGTTAATCCGATCAAAGCAACACCTTCAATGTGGCGATGCTCCAAAGTAATGCATGTTCAACGAGAAATTCATCCAACAATTCTGAGTTCACTTGAAGGTATTGTTGATCAGATGGTTTGGTTTCGAGAAAGTTGGACAGAGGAAGTACTTAGGCAGCTAAGACAAGGTCTCATTAAATGTTATGCCATAGCTTTTGAAAATCGGAGAACTGTTAATGACGCTACGATTACACCGCATACATTGCATTTTTTGAAAAAACTGGGCTCTACGTTTGGTATTGGAATTGAAAATATACAAGGATCAGTTTCATCGTCGTCTAACTCGGCAGCTTCGGAATCTCTTGCAAGGAGAGCTCAGGTTACTTTTCAGGATCCCGTATTTCAAAAAATGAAAGAGCAATTCACGAGTGATTTTGATTTTTCTCAACCAGGTGCAATGAAGTTGCATAATCTAATAAGCAAATTAAAAGCCTGGATAAAGGATTTAGAAACTAAGGTTAAGAAGCTTCCAACATCTTTTCTTATAGAAGACAAGTGCAGATTTCTTTCAAACTTCAGTCAGAAAACAGCAGAAGTAGAACTTCCAGGCGAATTACTCATTCCTCCATCGTCACACTATCATATTCGAATTGCACGTTTCATGCCACGTGTAGAAATAGTGCAAAAAAACAATACTGCAGCAAGGCGTTTATATATCAGGGGAACAAACGGACAAATATATCCCTATTTAGTAGTAATTGATTCTGGGCTTGGAGATGCACGGCGCGAAGAAAGAGTCCTTCAATTAATGCGAATGCTAAATTACTATCTTGGAAAACAAAAAGAAACTACAAAAAGATTCCTTCATTTAACTGTTCCCAGGGTAGTACCAATATCACCCCAAATGCGTTTGGCCGATGATAATCCAGCAAGCATCTCCCTTCGTGAACTTTATAAAAATGAATGTATTAAACTGAACGTTGATCATGAAAATTATATCGTTAAATATTATGAATACCTGTCTGAGGTTCAGGCAAGAGGAACGCAAACAACACATACGGTCTTGCGAGATATTTTTCGTGAAGTACAAGAAGAAATGGTTCCCATTACACTAATTAAATCATGGGCGGTTCAAAACTTTAAGTCTCCAACGGATTATTGGCAATTTCGCAAAATGGTAAGATTGATTATATGCAGAGATAATTATAATTAATTTTTGTACAATGTTGCTATAAAGCAATAGTTTAAGTCAATTTTTTTTAGCTTAATCTTTATCGTAAAAATACAAACAATAGCAAAAATCACACTTATCTACACGACAACTGTACAAGATATCCTACACATACATTTCATTAAATGGTAATATCGTCGTTCGCAAATTATTGTGTTCTATATGACAAAATGTTTTTTTGGTAAATCAAGTTTAAAGTTTAGTAAAAAACTGAACCGAAAAATCTGCCGCGATTTTCTTACCAAGGAAAGTTCAAGAGTTTATTTCTTTTTATAATTCTTAAAAAACATATTTTTTAAGAATTATATTGTGAGCTTAATGCCAAAACGTCATGAAGCAACAGGTTGCTACAACAACAAAGTTCTTTGCAGAACTAAACCAAGCTGACTAGACCAAGCTGACTGACAATGCAGTCAACTTTTTGAAATTTTGCGACTAGCGACAAAGACCTCCAAATAATAACTTTAATAACTTTATTAAGACTTGCATATAGAACAAAATAAAATAATATTTTTTTACTTAGTATTTTTGCTTCGTTTTTGTTCCATATGCACGATTTTTTGCATATAGAACACAATAGGTTACGAAGCTTGTCACAACAGTGTTGTATAGCACAAAGTCGATGTCTCATATTTCGAAAACTATAAAAGATAAAATGTGGCGTCCGTGGCGTAGTTGGTTAAAGTGCGTGGCCGCTATGTCAACGAACTTTGGAGACCCAGGTTCGAACCCCAGCAGCGACAGAAAATTATTTGAATTAAAATAATTTTTCTGTACGGCCGCCACCTCTCTGCAGACAATGGCAAACCTCAGAGAGTAATCAAAATGCCATGTAAAGCTTCTTGAGAATAAGAACATTCCGTTCATCGCCGTTCGGAGTCGGCGTTAAGCCTGTAGGTCCATTTCTCGGTCAATTGTGTACAAACTTAATAACACTTAATAACACAACACAATTGATCATAAGAAGCTAGGTCAAAGTCCTTTCAAGGGCTGAAATGGCCAGTTATTTATTTTTTTATTTTTATAAAAGATAAAAGCAAACTGATGACACATATCGATAGATCTCGAAAAATTTGCCTATATATCAGTCTTATCTCAATTTTTTCAATTTTGTGATATAGAACACAATAATTTACGAACGACGATATATAAAGACTTTCTACGTTTACAGAATTTTTGTTTCACTTCTAAATTTTTTTATAAATGAGTCAATCAAAATGTTCATACCTTGCCTTACTTGATATGTCATAACATTGCTTCTGCTCAACTGATTTTAAAAACATCTATATATTAATACGCAAACAAAAAAGTTTGTGTTCCCTTTTTTTTGTGTTACCTTCAACATATTCACATAATACTTATATCAACGGATAGGTATTTTCGAGTAGATTTGCACAATATAGTTTTTGTCATTATACATTTATAGTTGTCATTAAGATAGGTAAAACTGAGCAAATGTAAAATGCTGTTTTTACCTATGGGACAATAAGAAACTACATAGCGACAAAGCTCTGTTGAACATCACTGCTGTAGCTTACAAAAGCAAGAGTAGAATGCAGGAGTGACGCAAATACTTAAAAAGCGCTGAGTAGCATTATTGTTGTTGTTATTGTTGTGGTTGTTCTTGCCATAATTTCTCTCAGCGTTAAAAAAAACAGTTAAACTGCTGCTTGCTTCATATAACACTTAACGCCAAGCCATTGATAATTGTTTCTTTTGTTCAATACTTGGTGGATTATTTCGAGATGACGCTTGAATAAATTTTTGTTATTGACTCATATATGCTTCCTATTTTGTCCTTTACCACTTTTTTCCTCATAGCATCAAGGTAAGCATTAAGAATTTCCATGCAAATTAATAACAATTCATTATGTGAAAAATAACTTGAGCTTCGTTACCTTACAGATACAGATGGCCGAATTTCGGCCACAGGCGATACTAGTTTATATTATAACTAAGGTAAGACTAAGGTAAAATTTATATTATAACTTATTCCACTTGTTGGAAAAAACTTTGCTACGAACAAAATAAGTAAACTTCGTTTAACGTTTTTTAGAAATCATGTTCTATTACATTAATTATTTATTTATTTTTGTTATAAGTGAAATAGAGAACGCTTCGATTTAGTCGCCGTTATCTGAAATGGACGTAAAGTCATAATTTTTATTCAGTTCCAATATGCTACATATGCCATCTCAATATTTTAGTATTCTTGGATTCCCACAAGATTTCATTGGTCTCAATTTACCAAGCATTCGTGACATATTAAGACGTTACTCTTTACTTTGTGAACGCTCCAAAAAAGGAAACAAAATATTTGCCTACAAATTTTTACTTCTAAAGTCTAAGCAAAGTAAACTGAAATTTGGAATCGTTTGAACATTGAAATAATAAATAAAAAGAGTGTTATAGTGAAACTTAACAATTTAATTGATACACTAAAAAAAATATTAGCTTAATATTGAACACAATGTGTTCAAAAATGTGATAATAATTTGTCTTTTTTTCATATGTTTTTCAAAATTTTTAATCACACTTGCTCTAACTTTGACGAAATCTGTTGCAAGCTATTTTTTAAATACAAAATTCGTCAAATTAATAACAATTGTCGTCAATTTTAAAAAATTTTTTTTTAAATGTATATACAAGTAGATCAGAACTATTCGGGAATCCCCTCAAGGTTTTATTTTTTCTTAGCAAAGTATGCTATAAAAGTTTATTATCTATGTACTTCAACATAAAATACTACAGTTCTACGTTAAGAAATCAAAAGAAGTCTATTGACATAAAACATGTTTTTCTTCAAAACAAATTTTGGAATTAATTAAAAAAAAAAAATAAATCGTTTAAAGTGTGATGATTAAATATATTTTCAGATTTTTTTTAATATCGGTTTAGAAATTTTAGAGTTCATAATGTTAATATGATTTGACATTGCGTTCTTTTTTTTTTTTTGTTATATTTTATGAGTATAGTTCTTACGGCTCCCGGAATTAATGCCCGAAAAAAGCCCGATTTTCTATAGCATCGAATTTTGGAAAAAAACGCGCGAATTCGAAATGGTAATTGAGCCCGTAAGAAGGAAATTACGCCCGAAAGCTTTGGAAGTGAAGCCCGAAAAAATGGAAATTACGCCCAAAATTTTCAGCAGTTTTTCGGACCTTATTATTGAATTAAAATGGGCCTTGAAAATTCTGCTCATTTCGTTCAAGGGAAGTTTTTCTCTTAAGAACAATGCAAAAAATTTATTTCTTGGTAAAACAAAACTTTGGATATTTTTTAATGCTTTTCTTGTGTTTTTTTTTTGTTTTTTTTTAGTTCAAGTCAAAGGAAATATTTGGGCCCGCACCAGCTCCCTGCATCGCTACGGATCGTGCGCATCGAGGCGGCTTGCGCACATCGTGATGCAGTTGAGCACACGTATCGTGGCGGATCGCTCGTTTCGAAATATCGTTTTTTGTTTCTGGGCCTTTTTCCCTAAATTTTTGGGCTTTTTTCGATTTTGTTGGGTGAAATTTCGTTTATTTCGAGCCCATTAATTTACTACTCAAATCTGTTGTTGAATATTTTGATAGTTTTACATTGAATCTGGATCACGGAAATAGCACCCGAAAAATTTGGAAATAAAGCCCGAAACACTGCTGAAAATTTCGGGCATACTTTCCATTTTTTCAGGCTTAATTTCCAAACCATTCGGGCGTAATTTCCTTCTTTCGGGCTCAATTGCCATTTCAAATTCGGGCGTTTTTTTCAAAATTCGATGTTATGGAAAATTGGGCTTTTTTGCCATTTCTTTTTTCGGGCGTAAGTTCTGGGAGCCAAGGTTTGCGTACAAGGACAAACCATTTTATCATAAGGAGTTTTGAATTTTTTTGGGAAGAAACAAAAATTCGAGCGTTTTTTCATATTTTTATTCGGCAAAAAGCCCATCAATTCGGAAAAATTCGGGACTATATTCCTTTTCAAATATTTGGAAAAATATCCAACTTTTTCGCCACAAACCCCCGAAAAAACTACATAATCGTCCGAAATTTCGGGCATTAGTTCCTAGGAATTTTGCAAGGAAAATTTCGAACTTTTTTGCCATTTTTTATCGAGCGTTAATTCTGGGAGCCAGTTTTGACATATATTTTGGAATATATTCTATAATTTCTTTTTGATCTAAATCTGTTTCTTCTACTATAAATAAATAAATAACTGGCCATTTCAGCCCTTGAAAGGACTTTGACCTAGCTTCTTATGATGAATTGTGTTGTGCGTGTTATTAAGTTTGTACACAATTGACCGAGAAATGGACCTACATGCTTAACGCCGACTCCGAACAGCGATGAACCGAATTTTCTCGTTCTCAAGAAGCTTTACATGGCATTTTGAATACTCTCTGAGGTTTGCCATTGTCTGCAGAGAGGTGGCGGCCGTACAGAAAAAATTATTTTAATTCAAATAATTTTCTGTCGCTGCTGGGGTTCCAACCTGGGTCTCCAAAGTTCGTTGACATAGCGGCCACGCACTTTAACCAACTACGCCACGGATGCCACTTGGTTGTAGCTTACTGAATTCTTTTTTAAAAATACTTCGACTACCTTTTATTCTTATATATATTATCGCTGGTTTTGTGTTGAAGAGACCAACAATAGTCCGAAATCATGAGAATTTTGCTTTTTTCTACGAAACGTGTTTCTATTTTTAAAATAACCTGGTAAAATCTTTTACCACGCTCTTCACTAAATTGGCCTAAGTTTAGGGTTCCATATTCTCAACCTGGTATAAAACGATGAACCCGACACTTGAGGAATGTACCACTTATTGCGCATAACACACCCATTAAAATATTTTACATAGAGTGAGATCACTTTAGGATTTGTCGCACATTTTAACAAAGTCTTTATTAAAATTTCTTAAAAGTATTTCACCGCTGCGCTGTGATCAGTGTGATCAGAGCTGAAACACTTTATCAGCTGATACAAAAATGGACAAAAACTTCAATTGCTATTCTGTGGCCAAAAAATTTCGTTACAGTTCTGAGGTTTGAAACTCAGTAACTTCAATGTTGTTATCATTCATAACTATGCTGTTTGTTAACCAAATTCGTTTTTTTTTACAAGCATTGAAAATCCAATACTCTCGCCTTTATATCCAATAAGTCAAAACAATGACGTAAAGAGAATGTTTTGATTATTTTAATAGCTGAGAGCAAATTAAAAAACAAATTGCTCTTTCTGTTCATGTAACCTGTTGACTCCATCGGGAACACCCTGTGCTGTGTCGGCACAGCAGTGTTTTCGTGCACTCAATATTTGCTTTGGGCAGCGCTTCTCGTTGCCTTTTAAAAACTTTTTTAGTTTTAAGTTTTACACAAATAAAACGACCTCAGTCCAATAAAGTTTACAACGCCGCACAGTGTAACGAGTGGGACAAAATTAGGTATGAAAAAAATGTCGCAAATTTGTAAAAGTAAATATGCAAATTCATAGTTTAGACTCTTAATTATGTGTATTTAACAGAACTTTGCGATATCTTTAAGTCCTTAAGGATCTTTAATCCTTAAGTCCTAATTTAAGTCCTGAATATTTTTTTTTTTTTTTTTAATTTTTTTTTTTTTTTTTATTTATTATTATAATGATGCAACTTAGGACATTAAGATGAACTAATCTTATAAAACTGTCCTAACGATAAATGAGGCATGTGTCTTGAGTTTATTAAATTAAAATTATTAAACCTAACTTTAAATAATAATTTAACTAAACTTAACTTAAAATATAACAAGAGTTATTCAAATTTTAATTATATGACAGATTGACAAAAAAGTTAACAATATTAAGAATAAGGTAAAAGAAAAATTTATTAATACATTTCATCAGCATTTGAAAATTGAAATTTGTTGAGAAAAATTATTACAATATGTTATAAGATAGAAAAAGGAAAGAAAGGAGATAGACAGATAAAAAAAGATAAAAAGAAAAAAGAAATGACACATGATATGTAACATGTAATGTGTTATTTATATGTAATATATTATTAATATGATTAAAACCCAATAAATATATTTATTGCACTTGATAATAATTTGAGAGATCCTTCTTGAAGATATTAAAGTTGCTATTATTTAAAAAACTGTTTGGAAGGGAGTTCCAGAGCCTGATAGCATATATAAAGAATTGACGATCTGATGTTAAAGATACATGTCGAAACTGGACAAGTTGATTTAAGCGGCTAGAAAAGGTGAATCTTAAACGTTTGTACAAGTATGAAGGTTGCTTTGTATATATAATTTTATGAAGTAAAAGTAGCGTTTTAAAGTCTAGGTGCTGGTCAAAAGTCCTGTTGAATATTACTTTGGCTAAGGAAGAAACATGATCAGTTCTCTTTAGGTTAAAGATGTACCTAGTGATGTTGTTAAATAATACTTTAAGCTTTTGTTTACTTTCTAAATCACAGTTTGCGAATAGTTCGCTGCCATATAGTAGAGTGGGAATAAGATAAGATTTTGCCAGTATCATTTTAATTTTGTAGGGTGTAAAAAATTGCGACGCCCACAGGGATCGTAGCATACCATACACTTTTCCAATAGTGGAGTTGATGTGATGTTTCCACGATAAAACTCCATCAAACAAGATTCCTAGATTCCTTGCACTGTGAACGAACTCAATTTCGGTTGAGTTCATAAGAACTCTCGGAAGATTTGTAGTATCAATTTGTTTCTTAGATATAACTAAGCATTTCGATTTTAGAGGATTAAGACATAAACTATTTTTCTTTGTCCACTCATGAATGTCGCTCAGGTTACTGTTCAGTTTCGCTACGCAGTTGTTTATTTGGTCTCGGCTATAGCTAGTGTACAGCTGTACATCATCAGCGTACATGTGTATTTGACAGTTGCGTAGAGCAGAGGGTAAATCATTGATATATAATATAAACAAAAGTGGACCCAAAATAGAGCCCTGTGGTACGCCTCTCGCAACAGGGAGTAAATTCGAAAATTTACTCTGTATATTTGAAGAAAGATGAACTGTCTGAAGCCTATTTGTAAGGTATGAGTCAAATAGTTTAACTGCAGTCGAAGAAAAATTGTACATATATAGGAGTTTTGTGAGCAGAATTTTGTGATCTACTGAATCAAAGGCTTTAGAGTGATCAAGCAGTGTCAGAAAAGATATTTGATTCTCATCAAGTGACCTGCGAATATCTTCCGAAACGTCAATTAGTGCAGTTATGCAGCTGTGCTTCTGTCTAAAACCTGATTGCCGTTCTGAAATAATATTGTTTACTAAAAGGAATTTGTTTATTTGTTTTGCCATAAGAGACTCAAACACTTTGGACAAATAAGGCAATATCGCGATTGGGCGATAGCTTTTATCTGATTTAAGCATGGGAATTATTTTAGCAATCTTCCAACATTTTGGAAACGAGGACGTCATTATTGCAGTGTTAAAAATATGTGTAATATATGGCAGCAATTTCGGTAGAAGGCCTTTGATAAATTCCGGATGAATTTCATCAATTCCACAAGCATTAGACCGTATTCTAAGAAAACTTTCTAATACATCTAGCACATCAACTCGACTAAAACAAAATAAACTTTCAGAAGACAACAGACTACTAGAATTAAGATACGAATTGACACTGACAGGTTCGAACGGAAGATTGATGAATTTTTCATTGAGGACATTTATATTTATATTAACATTACAACATTTAACATTTTTACCTATACCAATATTACGAATTTCTTTCCATTTTTGCTTACTGCTTACTGCGTTGCTAAATTTCCTTTCATAGTATATGGCTTTAGCAGCTCTAACTTCCTTTACAACCTGCCTTCTTAAGTTTTTATATATCTCTAGAAAGTTAGAGGTTTTAAATCTTCTCCAGCGTTTGTAAGCTACATCGCGTTTATCAATTAGAGTTTTAATTCGTTGGCTAAACCATGGCTGTTGACCCTGCTTAATCGTTCTATTTTTTTCTGGTACATAGTCCTCAAACAGATTATGGACATTCCTTTGCAGAAATTCAACCTGGTCGTTTACAGAAGTCATACCTCGAATAGCATCCCAGTTAATAATGTCCATTTCAAGACCAAGTCCTTGATAGTCGATATTCTTAAAGTCACGGTAAGTAAAAGTAAGAGGTGGCTCATTAAAATTAATGTCATATGTCAGAAAAATAAGTTCGTGTTTGGAAAAGCATGGGACAGAGAGTTGGTCATATAGATTCATTTTCAGTCTGTCATCAATCAGAAATAAATCTAATAATGTACTGTTTGTCCTAGTGAAGTGTGTTGGTGTGGTGGTGTTTGCTGCATATAGACCTAATGATGTCATTTCATTGAGAAGTCCATCGTCATTTAAAATATTGCAATTAAAGTCTCCAGCAATAATTATGTTTTTATAATTTAAAGTCAGACCCTGAAGTTTAGCAAAGAATTGTTGCAAATCAATATTTCGATTGGGCCTATAGACGCAACCAATAAGAAGACTTAAAGTACCTTTAGCTATACTTAAGAACAGATATTCTATGGTGTTATTACGATCTGATCTGCTATGAAAGTCGCAAACTATACCTTCCCTAACATAGATTGCTACTCCCCCAGCATGGCCCTCTGTATCAGTGCGAAAAAGATTGTAACCACGAGCTTTAAATAAATTATCGTTCATTTCTGATACAAACCAAGTTTCTGACACAAAGATAATATCAACCCCTGAACCCTCAAATAAGAACCTGAACTCATCAATTTTCTTAACTAAGCTCTGAGCATTGATATGACAAGTTTTTAGACCAGACTGGACCTTACTTAGAATACGAATCATGTTGTAATTGCTATCAGTAGAACCCCCGCTGACATTAATTTGTGCGTTCATCTGTAAATTTCAAGAAGGCATTTGTATGAAAGATTAAGGTAGTAAAGTGCAAAAAATATTTTACAAAAGTGTTTTTATAAAAGTTACAATTTCTATTACCATCACTGTTACTTTTAAAGAAAGAATATAAAGAGAAATTATGAGTGGAATGAAAAGGTAAGTTTTTGAGATGAGTGAAAAATATAAAGAGAAATATGTGTAAATAAAGCTGTTTATATAACTTAAGATAGATTTTAAATACTAAGAGACAGATGCTGCGGAATCCTCTGCTCCAAAAAAAGAGTTCAGTTGCTGAAACGACTCAATTAGTGTGCCTCTTTCATTCTCCGCTCGCTTGATGTATACCAGGCCACGCATAGTAAACACAGCTGACAATCGTTTTTGTTTTTTATAGCGGATTGCCGCTCGCATAATCTCAAAATTTACCTTGGTCAAGCATTCATTTATGTATATTGGAGTTTTTGAGTCGAATCCAGCATGTTCCAGACAAAGAGAGTTCCTGTTAGTCCGCCTGAATCTAGAAATGGACTTTAAGACGAAGTTTTTGTCGTAGGGTGCTGCAAGTCGTATACGAATTGGTGGGCAGTCAGCATTGCTTTGTTTGTTGCTGTACTTCACGCGGTACGCACTCTTAACTTCAGGAGGAGTTATGCCAATTGAAGTGCAAATCGTATTAAATACACCCAATACGTCTTCCTGTGGACTATGGGGAATACCACAAATACGCAGGTCACAAGCAACAGCAGCATTATCCTGCTTGGCGAATTGCGACTTGAGCTCTGTAACCTCTGCCTGTAGATTAAGCAAATCCCTCGAAATCTTCATATCCATCATTTTAGAATGGTTCCGCAGTTCGGTAAACTCCACTTTAAATGTCTTCATATCCATGCATACATTTTCGACGGCTGCCACCCTTTTTTCAAATATTGATAGCGTCGATTTTATATTCATGATTTCAGCAGTTGTCTCGCTAAGTTTCTGCATGACTCTATCCTCAGAGTCTAGCAGTGCCGACCGTAGCTCACTAATAATGCTCTCTTTCTGCATCTCCATTTGTTTTTGCATATTAATCATCACTAAATCGGCATGCTGTGATGTTGATGTTGATGGGACTGGATGCGAGGAGAAAGGGGACGAAACCTGTTTAAGCGCCTTTGCTCCTCTTGTGCTCATTTTTTTGTTTGTTTTTTTTTTTTTTTTTAAAGTATATGTAAAACTTTGATTTGTTTATATTTGAGAGTTGACAATGTTTATGTTTTGTTTTCTTTTGTTGCTTCACTTATTGTTTATGTTTATATGTTGTGTTTGTAAGTCTTATTGTTTTAAACTTATTTAAACCACTTTTACAAAATTTATGGGTTCTATTTAATTAGATATTTTAAAAAATGTTGGAGCGAATAAAAAACACGTCCATCTGCAATCACCGAGCAGTTTATTTTGACAGTATTTTTGTACTGAATATTTTCTAAAATCGCAAAAATTCTAGTGTAATTCGCATATGAAACTTTAACAGATATATATTTGACAAGTTCTTGCTAAAATAAATACAGTTGAAAATATAAACAAAAAAATTTTCATATTCCACAAAAAAGGAACTAGAAATCCAAAAAAAAAAACAAAATTTCTATATACAATTAAAAAAAGGACATTTTTGTTTTTTTTTTATTTTTGAGTATGTCTTATAACAACTCTTTCTAAATTCAGTTCCGAAAGATCTGCTAGGGAAAATCAAAATTAATGACCATATTTTGTAAAACGCACGCAATCACGTCACTTCGGGTTTTCTTATCTGGCAATATATTTTAATAGAAAATGAGTGAGTGAGAAAGAGAGTTTGTTTTACTTCATATCAAAAAGGCATTGCCAGACGCAAGTGAAAATCTTAACGCAAGTGACTGCGTTCGTTTTACAAAATATGGCTATAAGGATTTTATGACGATTTTCCTACAGCATGTTTTGGCGAAAATGCACACTTTTATATGGAAAAAATAACAAATTTTTTATTAAGTTTCAAACGCAACTAAAGAAAAAGGACATTTTTATTTTTTTTTTTTTGAGTATGTTTTATAACAACTCTTTCTAAATTCAGTTCCGAAAGATCTGCTCCGGAAAATCAAAATTGAGGATTTTATGACGTTTTTCCTAGAGCATGTTTTGGCGAAAATGAGCACCATTTGCGTACTAAAAGATATGTCTCTGTATATATAATTTCCAACCATTTCGACATATCTTAATAAATGTAGTGAAGGAGAAATCTTGTGTAATACCCAATGTGTACTATATGTATAAATATTAATTGTAATTATAAATAAATACAAAGTACTTAACAATAGTATGCAGTTTTTTTGTTTCTGGCAGTTCTGAACATTATTGATACCCTACATTTTGCTTACGTGGTACATTAAATTGTGGGATACAAAAATAAATTTTGTACAACAGCGTCATTTAGAATGCAATGCTTAATATACTTATAACATATAACGGCTATTAATATTAATAATACTGTACTATTATGTAATGTGCAAATATGCAATTGTACTTATGTACATTTGTTTTTATTTTTCAATTTATAATGTTTAAAGAAGAATAATGGAAGATTACATTGCAATACTCTGTTCGGTATTCAATGATTTATTGAAGCCTACAAAAACACAGAAAAGTACGAAAAAAGTTAAAAAGAAAACAAAACAAAACAACATAAAAGTTTTAAAGCAAGTTAAAGTGCATGATTAAATTAAAGTGGAAAACGAACAATATACAGTGAATTAAAAAAGTTTAGAAACAAAACAGTTTCTTTAAAACATTTATTCAATTTTTACCCTTTTACACAAAACTAAAAATTTTTTTTACATATTTAATTTTTCATGTATATTTTTAACGCAACATCAAAAATTCAAATCAAAAAACCACTTTCTTATCACTACAAATGAAAAAAGAAACAAAAAACTAAACATTTTATAGTCAAAAAAGTTTAGAAACATCTGTGCTTTTGATTGAACTTTACATTGCTTCGTTTGAAAAAAGCTTTAAAATAACGGGAACGTCTTTAGCTATAAATGTCAGTAATATACGCATCAGTCACTCGCTTTTTTGTAATAAACGCAGATTATTTGTCTTTTCTTCTTAAAAATGGGAAAATACCGAAATCTAACTGGCCGTTCGTAAATTAATTCTAAGGCTATATTTTCAAAATTATAAAGTGTGAGATATTGGCTAATTAATCGGGAGAAGCCATTCTAGTGTTCATAAAATTAAAAATAAATATTTATACACGGGATCATTACAACCAAAACTTCGATCTGGTCGGCCAAGTTCTTTAACAGCGCGCCATGAACGAGTTATTTTGTCAGAAATAAAAGCAACTCCAAACGTTTCTGCTCCGAAGATTACTGCGACACTAGAGAAATTGCATGATGTCCACGTAAATGCCCAAACAGAAATAGGCTCCATAAGGCTGGCTATCATGGTAGAGTTGCTCGAAAAAAACATTTCATAAATAAGCGAAATGCGGATAAACGCTTGGAGTTCGCAAAAAATACATCAACCAATCGGAACAGTTTTGGAGAACTGTAGTATTTAGTGACGAGTTGAAATATAACATTTTTGGTTCGGACGGACGTCGTATGGTGTGGAGAATGGCAAATACGGAGTTCAATAAAGAAAACATTCAAGCAACAATAAAACATGGAGGCGGTAGTGTGTTGGTGTGGGGTGTGTTTTAGCCAGGGACCGTAACGGTTATTCCTTTTTTCCAAAAAAATCAGAAAGTAATAGTTATTTTCTGTTTTGTAATTTTTTACACAAAATTTAACTAGTACTTTCTGCCGTTTATTTTTTCTGACAAGAAATAACGATTATTTTCTGCTGGATATTTTTTCCAGCAAAAATATGCAGCAGTTTGTAATATTGTAAAAACTATGAATGCTAGGACCATGAAACTTGGTATATGGGGGCGTAGCACTAAGACATATGTATTTATTTTGGAAATGTGGACGGACCACGCCCCTTTTTAAAGATAATTACAATATCTCATTATCACGACGCCCAATGATTATGGAATTTGGTATGTGGAGGATGAGAATGAAGATCTATGCTTTTGGAAATGTTGGGTGGACCACGCCCCTTTTCAGGAAAAATAAAAATATCTAATGACCAATATACGCAATAAGTATGAAATTTGGTATGTGGGGGAAATGCATAAAGATCAACTTTTTTGAAAAAGGTGGATGGACCACGCCCATTTTTCAGAAAAATTACAATATCTCATGACCACAATGCGCAATGATTATGGAATTTGGTATGTGGGGGCTAAGCATGAAGATCTATGTTTTAGAAAAGGTGGGTGGACCACGCCCATTTTTAGGAAAAATTACAATATCTCGTGACCACAATGGTCAATGATTATGAAATTTGGTATATAGGGGCTAAGCATGAAGATCTATGTTTTAGAAAAGGTGGGTAGATCACGCCCATTTTTAGGAAAAATTACAATATCTATAATTTGTTATGTGGGGGATAAGAATGAAAATCTATTTTTTTGTGAAAAGGTGGGTGGAACCACGCCTAGTTTTAATAAAAATTCTAGAATTGACTTCTTGTTTTCTAGAAGCTCGGGAAATGAAATTTGGAACAGGGACCGCAACTGTTATGACTTTTTTCAAAAAAATCAATAAATAATGGTTATGTTTTGAGCGATTTTCTTTTGTCAAAAATAAATGTCAAAATTTAACCCTTATTTTTTCGGTCAAAAATAAAGGTTAAAATATGACCTTTACTTTTTCGGTCAAAAATAACAGTTACAATTTAACTTTTATTTTTTCGATTAAAAGTGTAAATCATAACAAAAGCATAAATTCTATTCATTATACTGTTTTCTACCTTTGTTTAGCTTATCACTACACATTGCGTTCCCTGTTACTGTTTTTTGTCGAATCACTACACATCAGAGAACTGCAATGAGTATCCAACAGAAATCGGATACTCAAATCATACCCGAGTTACTTGTTGTTCTCTACCCTATTCATACTCAATGAAACATGCAAAATACTTGTACTCATTCGGCTCATTAGCATATTTTCGGGTGCAACACAACGTGTTCCGGGTAAGCTAGTAATTAGTATAAGATATCACTGTAAACTTTTTAACCTTTATTTTTAATAGAAAAAATATAACGCAAATTTTAACTCTTATTTTTGACTCAAAAATAAAAGTCAAAATTGAACTGTTATTTTGGACCGAAAAAATAAAAGGCAAATTTTAACTGTTATTTTTGACCGCATAAATAAAAGTCAAATTTCAACTATTATTTTTGACCAGAAAAATAAAAGTCAAACTTTAACTTTTATTTTTGACCAAAAATAAATCGGTCAAAAAATAACTATTATTTGCAGATTTTTTTTGAAAAAAGTCATAACAGTTTCGGTCCCTGTTCCAAATTTCATTTTCCGAGCTTCTAGAAAACAGGAAGTCATTTCCGGAATTTTTCCTAAAAAAAGGCGTGGTTCCACCCACCTTTTCACAAAAAAATGGATTTTCATGCTTAGCCCCTGCATACCAAATTTCATAATCATTGCGCATTGTGGTCATGAGATATTGTAGTTTTTCTGAAAAATGGGCGTGGTCCATTCAACTTTTCCAAAAAGTTGATCTTTATGCATATCCCCCACATACCAAATTTCATAATTATTGCGTATAGTGGTCATTAGATATTGTTATTTTTCCTATAAAGGGGCGTGGTCCACCCATTTTTTTCAAAAGCATAGATCTTCATTCTCATCCTCCACATACCAAATTTCAATATCATTGGGTGTCGTGATCATGAGATATTGTAATTATCTTAAAACAGGGCGTGGTCCGCCCACATTTCCAAAATAAATACATATGTTTTAATGCTACGCCCCCATATACCAAGTTTCATAGTCCTAGCATTCATAGTTTTTACAATATTACAAACGTTATAAATATCTTGAAAATAATCGTTATATCTTGTCAAAAAAAACAAACGGCAGAAAGTACCAGTTAAATGCTGCCTTTTATTCTTAAAATCAAAAACTTTACAGCCAAGCCTGCCGTTTTTGAGATCAGCAAGAGAACATAATAGTTATTTTCGGTCCCTGGTTTTAGCAGCTGGCGTGGAAAACTTAAAGTTCATTGAAGGAATAATGAATAAAGAACATATTAAGCCATTTTGAGAGAAAATTTGCTGCAAAGTATGAACAAAATGGGGCTAGATGAAATCAGTTTCTTTTTTCAACAAGATAATGACTCTAAGCACAAGTCGCGTTTGGTCATGGAATGGCTGCTTTTCAAAGTCCCACACCAGCTGCATACACCCCCACAATCTCCAGATCTCAACATAATTGAAAATGTGTGCGACCTTATTGATAAAAGGATCAGGCACCATCATATTACATCCAAAGAGTCGCTTAAACAAGCTTTATTAGAAGAATGGAATGCAATTATAATAATAAATAATAATAACTGGCCATTTCAGCCCTTGAAAGGACTTTGACCTAGCTTCTTATGATCAATTGTGTTGTGCGTGTTATTAAGTTTGTACACAATTGACCGAGAACCGGACCTACATGCTTAACGCCGACTCCGAACGGCGATGAACGGAAAGTTCTCGTTCTCAAGAAGCTTTACATGGCACTTTGATTACTCTCTGAGGTTTGCCATTGTCTGCAGAGAGGTGGCGGCCGTACAGAAAAATTATTTTAATTCAAATAATTTTCTGTTGCTGCTGGGGTTCGAACCTGGGTTTCCAAAGTTCCTTGACATAGCGGCCACGCACTTTAACCAACTACGCCACGGGCGCCACAATTGGAATGCAAGTACCCCACAAGAAATCGAAAAACTATCTTTGGGAATGAAAAATGTTCTCCAAGCGGTTCTTGATGCGAAAGGCTATCAAACGAAGTACTAAAATATTAAGAGAGTAGTTTTTCTTTAATTTTTTCTGTATAACTCTTATGGCCATATTTTGTAAAACGCACGCAATCACGTCACTTCGGGTTTTCTTATCTGGCAATATATTTTAGTAGAAAATTTCTGAGTGAGAAAGAGACTTTGTTCTACTTCATTTGAAAAAGGCATTGCCAGACTGAAAATCTTAAGTGACTGCGTTCGTTTTACAAAATATGGCTATTAATCTGTTTCTAAACTTTTTTGGCCAAGAAATAATGTTCTTTTTGTTGTTTTTATCACTTGTACGAATATTGTAATTGTTTTTGATTTAATTTTTTTGTAATTGTGTTGTGATATATTCATGAAATAAAAATATATGAAAACAATTTTTGCATCAGCTTAAAAAGTGTAAAATTTCAATGATTGTTTGAGAGAAAATATTTTGTTTCTAAACTTTTTTGATTCACTGCATAAACAATAAACAAGAATAATAAAAAAATACATTTTGCTTTTATGTATTTATGTGTATGCTTTTATGTAATAATAGTGCATATTATTTTTAACATAAATACCATTTATTTTATAGTGTCTAATCCAATTAAAATTATGGTGGATTAAGTGTAATGCGTTGAGTTTAACAAAAAGCTAAGGTGCAGTTTTTCGTTTTATAATGGATAGGAGCGAAAATGGTATTAATTTAGAAAAACTTAACATGGAAGTTAGTTCGATGGATCAAAAATTTCGGATTTATTGGGACAGGTGCCAAAAACTCAGAATGGTTGAACTCTGTTTTCATACCAGAGTTGTATGATGCAAGTAGCACAAGAAGTTGTATAACGCAAGTAGAAGTGAGTTCACAAACTCACAAAAATGAGTTCACAAAGTCACAAAAGTTAGTTTTTGTTTTTAATATATCATTGCAATCTCAAAATTTTTTGAAAATTATAATTCAATAGTTACCAAGTACAAGTGGCGTCCGTGGCGTAGTTGGTTAAAGTGCGTGGCCTCTATGTCAACGAACTTGGAGACCCGGGTTCAAACCCCAGGAGCGACAGAAAATTATTTGAATTAAAAATGATTTTTCTGTACGGCCGCCACCTCTCTGCAGACAATGGCAAACCTCAGAGAGTAATCAAAATGCCATGTAAAGCTTCTTGAGAATAAGAACATTTCGTTTATCGCCGTTCGGAGTCGGCGTTAAACCTGTAGGTCCGGTTCTCGGTCAATTGTGTACAAACTTAATAACACGCACAACACAATTGATCATAGAAGCTAGGTCAAAGTATTTTCAAGGGCTGAAATGGCCAGTTATTTATTTTTAATTTTTAAGTACAAGCAAAGGAAGGCGTCCGATATCTTTTGATGAAGCTTCTAAAAAGACTAAGCGCAGAAAAGTGAACGCTTTAATAAAGCATCAAAATCTCCTGAAGAAATTAAGGGGGCAGCACTCCGATTAACTGAAGAAGAAGCAAGGACAAACGTTTATCTGCGGAGCAAGCTTTAGCACTTTGCTTAGATTTGAGCTTATCTGTTATAAAATATAATATTTTGCGATCGGTAATCAATGCTATGTATGCCGACTATTTTCCTAGCTACTACGCAATACTTAACACTAAAAAAACAATTTTGCCTCGTCCGATCGTAACTTCTGAAGTTTCCGCTGAAATTGGGTTGAAAGAGCTTTTACATAATACTGAACGTAGATTATTGATTTCGTGCAATATTGTAGTGCACATGTAGCTAGCACTAACCTACCTCAACAATAACATAAACACACAGCGCTACAAACGCTCTACGTTGGTCTCACTGCATACCTGCAGCGAAAGCAAACCATGAAGCGCAAGCAGTGACAAACTCAGGTGCTACTAGCGGCATCATTCATGTTATACATTGTGAAAACAAATCGCTGCCAAAAGTAAGTCATTGGAGTTGGTAACCTGTAAGTGGGTTGTGATGGATATGATTACAAACAGACGTGTAAGTAAGTAAAAAGTAATAGTAAGCAGATGTGTAATAATTGTATTTAAATTTCATGACTGTTAATTGTATACATGTAAGAACTTATTTAGAATAAATGTTATTTTGAGTGAAAAGAAAATATTGTCACTTTTCACTCAAATTTTTATTATAAAAACCCGAGTTGGGGTTAAATAAAAGCAAATCAAAAACTTAAGCCTTGTGGCTTCTTCAATATTAAATTATATTGAAACTCTGCCTTTGTGGCAGCAAATAATAAAAGCCTTGCGGCTATTATAGAAAGGCCTTTTGGCCAAAAATCCCCTGTGTCCCCAGATTAGGAAGTTAAGTAATATAATATTATATGGCGATCCTGCGACCACGATCCTGCGACCACGCAACAATAATTCACATATGACGACTCAGGAGCAAATAGACGAAATTTTTGCGAAGTGGGAAAAACTTTTGGGTCCCAGCAAAGAAGAAGAAGAATACCAACCAGAAGGTCAGCCTGCCGACGTGCCTAAATATACACCAACCAACAAATCAGCTGGAGCCACTAACTATTGAAGAATACAAGCAGAGGCAATTAGCAAAATCAAGATCGGAAGAGCAAAGAAAGAAGAAAACTCGTGCTGGAAAGCAAGTCAGGCAGAGAAAAGAACTCAACGAAATATATAGATTAATCACAATCACAAAAGGCTTAGAAAAATATAACTACATAAGAAAATTGAAAAATTTAAAATAAAAAACAAAATAGAGAATAGCTAATAATGTCAGAATATAAGTTTCATTTGCGAGGCTAAAATAAATATAAAATACATGAAAGATCATTTAAAGCTACATAAGCTAATATTTTCAAAAATAAACAACATTATGAATAAAATTAAGTAAAACTAAGAAAAATATAGCAAAAATAAAGATTTTTTTAGAGAAATGTCTGACCATACTTTATTCATAAATATTACAAATTTTAATAACAAAATGGTTGCATTAGGACAAGAAACCAAATTTACAGAAAATATCTCTATAAATGGAAACATTTCCAACAAACAAGAAATGTATATAGATCTTTTTGTAGTAATAGCATTAATTGGATTATTAATATATATTTTCAAGAAAGTCAATGAATATTACAAAAATATGTAATAAAAAGAATTGCAAATGCACAAGTTTAAATGGATGCATTACTAGAATCTTTAAAAAAATTAAAAGAAAGCATTACTAAATCACCATCAAGAAAATTCAAGCAAAAAACATTGCATTATAAACAGAAACAATGCATTAGTATTGAATTAAAATTAAAAAAATATATAGATAGTCCACAACCAAACTATGAAATTATTGCAAAATGTAACAAGCTTATAAAAATAATCAAGGAATTATTACAAGAGAGACTAACAGAATATTATGCAGATCGAGACAATAGTGACAGCGATAGAACTAGTGATAGCGATAATAATAAAGATATAATATGGAATAAAGATAATAAAAATAGCACAAATATAATAATCATGGCAAACTTTGAAATTTCAGTAGCATCAAAAATAGTTGATGAGTTTGATGGAGATAGCAAAAAACTATCAACGTTTTTAGGCACAATTGAATTCTATGCATCAACACTTAAGGATGATATACAGAAATCTCAATTGTTAAAATTTATTCTAGCAGCAAAAATAACCGAAAAAGTAAAGAATAGATTGCTACCAACTACAATTCCAAATTCAATTGAACAATTAAAAGAAATACTTGTAAAAAATAACAAACTTAATAAAAATCCTTTGAAATTGCACAATGAACTGCATCAAATTAAACAAGGATCAATGAACGTCACTAATTTTGCCACTAGAATAGAAACAATAATATCATCTTTGAATGAAATTCATATAGCTTCTCAAGGAGAGAATAATAAAGAAGTAATCATAAAACTAAATGACCAATTAGCGGTCAATTCATTTAAAACAGGTTTAAATGAGCCCTTCAGGAGCATAGTTCTTGCAGCTCAACCCAATACATTTGCTAAAGCTTTAGAGATAGCAACAGAAGTAGATGGTCACACAAATGTAAATTATAATGTAATGACATTTAGAAATAGAATTGATTATAATAATAGAAATGGAAACTATAATAGGAATAGAAATATTCAAAATAATAACAATAATAACTTTAGGAATTATAATAATGGAAATAGTTACAATTCTAGAAATAACAATAGCAACCGGAATAGCAATAACGCTAATAGAAATAATAACAATGGTTATAGGAATTACAATAATAATAGAGCTAGTAGTAATAATAGCTTTAATAATAATAGAAACCGTCAAAATTCGCGAAACGTATCAATCCCCGGCAACCGGGGTTAACGCAGCCTAGAAAAACCAATAAATATAGGATTAGCTGTGTTAGTAATAATTTTAATACTAATGTCATTAAAGTAAAAATAGGAGATAGAAATAATTTAGTAACCTTACTTATTGATACAGGTGCGGACATATCAATAATAAAAAATGAGAAAATGAATGAAAATGATATAAAGTCATCAAATCAAATCTAAATCACAGGTATTGCAAGCAGACCATTAACCATTCAACAACAAACAAATATAAAAATAAAACTCAACGATGGAGAGATTTCACACAGATTTTATGTCATACAAGAAGATATTGACATAAATGCAGATGGAATACTTGGAAGAGATTTCTTAATGAAATATAATTGTAAAATAGATTACGAAACATGTGTTTTATCCATACACACCACGGAAAAACAAGAAGATATTCCAATGTACGTGACCTTGCCAGTAACAATATCAAACATTAATATACCAAGAAGAAGTGAACTAATAACAAATATAAATGTAGACCTGGAGGAAGACAGTATACTACACGCATCAGAAAAAAGAAAAGGAATATTTATAGCAAATGCAATCATACCAGCAGATGGAATCAAGCACGTGAAAATACTGAATACAACCGATAATGATATATATTTAGATAATTGCAATTTAAATATAGAGCCACTGAAAAATTTTAAAATACTACAATACAATGCTTCAGAACAAAATGATGAGAATCTTGAAATTCAAATAGATGGAAAAGATGAATAAGCCAAGCAAGAAGTAATTAACCTATGTTACAAATACAGAAACGTTTTCCACAATGAAGGAGATATACTAACAACAAACAATTTTTATAAACAGCAGAAAGACTTAATTGACAACTCACCTGTTTATATAAAGACTTCCGCAAACACAGCTTCAAGAAATAGAAGATCAAGTACAAAAGTTACTAGAAGAAGATATCATTGAACCATCATTCAGCCCATACAACTCTCCACTCTTAGTTGTACCAAAAAAATCAACAGATGGAACAGCAAAATGGAGACTGGTAGTAGACTTTAGGGCACTAAACAAAAAAATAATTAATGATAAATTCCCGCTGACAAGACTAGAAGATGTACTAGATAAGCTCGGAAATGCGAAATATTTTTCCACGTTGGATATGACAAGTTCTTTTCATCAGATACCACTCATCAAAAATTCAAGAAATATGACAGCATTCTCAACAAATTCAGGGCACTTTCATTTCAAGCGCTTACCATTTGGATTAAAAATAGCAACAAATAGTTTTCAACGCATGCTTTCAATTGCATTGAGCGGACTTCAAGAATCAGCATTTCTCTATGTAGATGACATCATTGTTTTTGGATCAAGCCTAAGGCATTATAAAAAAAACTTGGAAAAAGGATTACAAAAATTACAAAGGTAAAATTTAAAACTAAACCTCAAGAAATGTGAATTTTTAAAAACAGAAGTTGTATACTTAGGACACTTGATAACATCCAGAGGATGTACCCAAAACCAAACAATGCTGATGATACTAGAAGAATTGTAGCATTCTGCAATTACTATAGAAAATTTATTCCAGATTTTGCAGAAATTGCAAGACCACTAAATCAATTGCTTAAGAAAGGACAGCTTTTCAATTGGACACAAACATGTGAAGCAGCATTCAACAAGCTAAGAGAAAAGCTTATATCTCCAAAAATATTAGAATATCCAGATTTTGATAAACCTTTTATACTGACAACAGATGCATCGCAATTTGCTTTAGGAGCAGTACTATCTCAAGGTGAACCAGGACACGACAGACCAATTGCCTATGCCAGCAAAACATTAAATAAACATGAAGTAAATAAGGCAATAATAGAAAAGGAGTTATTAGGAATTCACTGGGGAATCAATTACTTCAGACCATATCTCTATGGAAGAAAGTTCACGGTATACACAGACCATAGACCATTAGTAAGTCTGTTCACACATAAGAATCCATCATCAAAATTAACACGAGTACGACTGGACTTGATGGATTATGACTTTGATATAATTTTTAAACAAGGCAAGATGAATACTTACGCTGATGCACTATCTAGAATAAAATTAGATAGCGAACAATTAAAAAATATGATACCTAAAGAAGCAAATATACAAGTATTAACACGGGCGGCACATAAAAAATTGAACAAGAATACATGTACAAATAAAAGAATAACCTGTGATAAAAATAAAAATAATAATAATAAAGAAGTAAGACGTCTAAAAAATTTGAAATTTTTATATAATGAAAAGGCCAAAAATATGAATAATAATGGAGCATGGTGCAAATAACGTTCTTGAAATGTACAACGAAAAATCTTTACCAGAGTTAAAATTGGTTGAGAGGAAGTTTACATCAACAAAACAAGAACAAAAAGATAATATAATTATAGCTCAAAAAAAGTTCATGCGGTACTTAACGAAAAATCTTTACCAGAGGTAAAGTTGGTTCTGAGGAAGTTAGTATCAAAAGCAAAAGAACAGAATATAGAAATATTAGCGCTAGGAAAGAATGATATCATATTTAATTTAATAAAGGTGCACAAATTGAAAAGAATATTTAATGAGATACAGAGAGATACCAAGGAGAAATTAAAAATTACATTGTATCAGCCCCCGAAACAAATAACAAATAAAGCTGAGCAGCTGCAGCTAATTAAAGAAAATCACGACTCAATATTAGGAGGACATATAGGTATTAAAAGATGCATCGCGAAATTGAAACAAAAATATGTATGGAACAATTTATCAAAGATAGTTAAAAACTACATAAATAATTGTAATTTATGTAATGAAGTGAAAATAACAAAATATACTAAGGAGAAAATGTGTGTGACGAATACACCAACAACATCATTTGAAACAGTAACAATGGACACAGTTGGACCAATGAGACCCTCTAATGGATACCGTTATATTCTAACAATACAATGTGAATTGACAAAATATTTAGTTGCAATTCCTTTAGAAGACAAAACAGCGATTTCTGTCGCAAAAGCTATTGTAGAAAAATTCATTCTTAAACAAAAAATAAATAAATAACTGGCCATTTCAGCCCTTGAAAGGACTTTGACCTAGCTTCTTATGATCAATTGTGTTGTGCGTGTTATTAAGTTTGTACACAATTGACCGAGAAATGGACCTACAGGCTTAACGCCGACTCCGAACGGCGATGAACGAAAATGTTCTTATTCTCAAGAAGCTTTACATGGCATTTTGATTACTCTCTGAGGTTTGCCATTGTCTGCAGAGAGGTGGCGGCCGTACAGAAAAATTCAAATAATTTTCTGTCGCTGCTGGGATTCGAACCTGGGTTTCCAAAGTTCGTTGACATAGCGGCCACGCACTTTAACCAACTACGCCACGGACGCCATTCTTAAACATGGATGTTTTAAAACACTAAAAACAGATAAAGGAACCGAATTTACAAATGAATTGCTACAAAACATATGTAAAGAATTACACATAAAAAAAAAGAACGTCAACACCATATCACCATGAAACTGTCGGAACAGTTGAAAGAAATCATAGGGTATTGAATGAATATTTAAGAGGAATGCAAGAAAATGATAACTGGTCAACTTTACTACCGTACTACACATATTGTTACAACACAACTCCACACTCAACAACAACATATTCTCCATTTGAGTTAGTATATGGAAAAATTTGCACGTTACCTGGTGAGATTTGGAACAACAACAAGAAATTATTTGACTTAGAAGATTATTTAACAGAATTAAAGTACGCACATAACAAAGCTAAAGAATATTTAGAGAAACATAAAATAGATATATCAAATAAAGAAAATAAGGCAACAAAAGACAAATTTAATGTAGGAGATCTAGTATATTTAAAAGTAGGAAATAAGAAAAAGTTTGATAAACCATTTAAGGGACCATATGAAATAGTTGAAAGAAAAGGTCCAAACAGTGTAATAAAATTAGATAACAAAACATTAGAAATTCATAATAAAAACATAGTATTGTCAAGAACATTAAGATAAATAACCATAATAATCAATGTTTAAATATAAGAATTCAAATAAAAAACTTACAATTCACATCTAGAAAGAAATAATTAAATTAAAATCACTTTCAAAATAATCTTTATTCATATTCAAGAATTATTAATAAACATTATTCGTTTTCAAAAGGGGAAGGATGTAGTGCACATGTAGCTAGCACTAACCTACCTCAACAATAACATAAACACACAACGCTACAAACGCTCTACGTTGGTCTCACTGCATACCTGCAGCGAAACCAAACCATGAAGCGCAAGCAGTGACAAACTCAAGTGCTACTAGCGGCATGATTCATGTTATACATTGTGAAAACAAATCACTGCCAAAAGTAAGTCATTGTAGTTGGTAACCTGTAAGTGGGTTGTGATGGATATGATTACAAACAGATGTGTAAGTAAGTAAAAAGTAATAGTAAGCAGATGTGTAATAATTGTATTTAAATTTCATGACTGTTAATTGTATACATGTAAGAACTTATTTAGAATAAATGTTATTTTGAGTGAAAAGAAAATATTGTCACTTTTCACTCAAATTTTTATTATAAAAACCCGAATTGGGGTTAAATAAAATCAGATTCTGAAAAACATCCAAAAAGAAGGAAGTCTCTTTCAAAAACTTAAGCCTTGTGGCTTCTTCAATATTAAATTATATTGAAACTCTGCCTTTGTGGCAGCAAATAATAAAAGCCTTGCGGCTATTATAGAAAGGCCTTGTGGCCAAAAATCCCCTGTGTCCCCAGATTAAGAAGTTAAGTAATATAATATTATAATATTACTTCTGATTTAAATGCAGTTTTAGAGTTTAAATGGGGTTTCGATGGAAGCTCGGGACATGGCATTTATAAACAAACATTTTGTAACCCAGAGTCCACCGATGAATTCATGTTCATTATTGCATTAGTTCCTCTAAGGATTCCTGAAATTGCATCTACCAAAGAAATTTGGAGAAATAATTCACCTTCTTCTACATTATACTGTAGGCCAGTCAAATTTGTTTTCGCAAAAGAAAATCCTGTAGTCATAAGACAAAATGAGATAGACATGGCGACACATATTGAAAAATTGGTACACTATGAGGCACGGATTAAAAATTTCAATATACAAATTAAATTTAATATGCATCTAACAACGATTGATGGGGCAGTGATAAATGTTCTGTCAGATAACAAATCAACAAGTTCATGTTATCTTTGTGGTGCTAAGCCTTCGAATATGAACACCTTCCACGTATTGATGAGACATACGACAAATCAAAATTTAAAATATGGTAGAGCATCAGTACTGCATGCTCTTATAAAATCTTTTGAATGTTTGCTTCATATTGGTTACAAAATGCCTTTGAAATGTGGACGGAAACCGAAAAATGCGCCAGAAAACGAAAAACATATCAAAATATTGGAAGAGAATAAGAAAAGAATTCAAAGAAAAGATGGGCTTAATTGTCGATAAAGTCAAAACTGGGTATGGTACCTCAAATGATGGGAATACAGTCAGAAGGTTCTTCTCTGATTACACTACTCCACAAATTTCCGAAAACTTTCACCACAACGAATTGCGATAACATTTTCTATAGTAAAATTTTCCATAGAATCCGAATATCGTAATGATTTTTTTCGATTAGCCCCAATTTTTTTTATAAATGGCAAAATTAAAAAAATCCACTATTGCGAACACATACTTCATATTTTCAAAAAATTCAAAAATTTTACAATTTTGAAATTCTGACAACGGATTCGGATTCAGCGACCCATTTTTACCTAATGGTAAAAAAAAAATCATTGTATACATGCATTTCTTAATTTAACTCCAATAAAATATTTTTTAACAAAAAATGGTTTTTGACATTGATGTTAAAAAAGTTAGTGAATTATGACTTTTCTTTAGACATGTATATACTTGAAATTTATGTAATAAAATTCTCTATCACATAAGAGGGCTAACTTTTTCTCTCCTATATAATTATTTTGAGATATAGGGCTTCAAACATAAAAAATGTTTATAAAAAAACGAAAAGTGATATTTTTTCACCTGTTTTCGATCATAACAGACATATCACTGATGCTATTGGCACATATTATCCCTTCAAATTTTCACCTGACTCTCCTCTACTACATGCAATTAAATTAAAATTCATTCACTGAACATGTAAGTTTTTACAAGCATTTATGTGAAGTAAGTGTTCGCAATAGTGGATTTTATTTAATTTTGCCATTTATATAAAAAATTGGGGCTAATCGAAAAAAATCATTACGATATTCGGATTCTATGGAAAATTTTACTATAGAAAATGTTATCGCGATTCGTTGTGGAAAACCTTGTAGTGAGAAAAACTTGAGTAGTGTTATCAGTTATCCGCAAGTATTTTAAAAGTTGATAGTGAAATAATAAAAAATTTCGGTTTGATTTTACGGACATTATCTAGCGGTAAATTGATTAAAAAAGAAACTTTCAAAGCCTTGTTAGATCGTACTTTCGAGTTGTATTTAAAAGATTATGACTAGTATAAGATGCCGCCAACAGTACATAAAATTCTTGTTCACGGAACTGAAATAATAGATAACTTTACTTTACCTATAGGAATTTTTTCAGAAGAAGCTTTAGAAACTAGTCATAAAGAGTTTAGAAAAATGAGGTTAAACCATACTCGTAAAAACTCTAGAGAACTATCCAATAGAGATCTTTTCGTTGCGTTATTGCTTTCGTCAGATCCTTCTATATCTTCTCATAGAAAAATATTAAAAAATAAAACAAAGCATGATAATGAAATCGATGAATTTATTTTAAATGAAAATAACGATACGAATGATTTTACACAATTGATTTCTTTCCTGATGAATTATACTGATGACAGTCAATAATTTTTTGTTTTTGTAATTTTTTCGCTTCTTAAGATTTATGTTAAATTTGAACAAACCTATATATTAAAAATAAAAAGAATTTTTTTAATTAATAAACTGCATTGAATATTGAATATTGTATTGGAGGTTGGAGAAAGGCGTGGCAGATCTTCATGAAATTTGTACATGAAATCAAGTTGATTTTTTTCCTTGCACTTTCTACAACTGGAGATATTGGTCTTTTAATCTTAATTTTATATGGGAGGTGGGCGAAGGGCGTGGCCGATCTTGATAAAAATTATATCACGTTATATATTTATGAAATAATGACACATGGTAAATTTCATGTACCTCCGATGGTTCCTTCTATTTTTGTCCCTCATCCCATACAACTCGTTACACTGTGCGCCGCGTTTTTGTTATCTTTAAAAAGTGATTTACCCCATGATAGCTAACCATTTACATCGATCATTTCCCCCATGGATAGCGAACCAGATTTTTAACCCAAAAAAAAAACCAATATATAAAAACGGAAAAGTGCTGTGCAAAACGTGCTGTGGAAAAAAAACAAATTTTTAAGTTTTTATAAACATTGAGAAAAAAACTCAGCAGCAGCATCAACATCAAACACCAGCATCAACATCAAACATCAGCATCAGGAGCATTCCACTGTTGGTACGGGACAAATCGTAAGCATTTGATAAGTTAAGATCTTAAATTAAAAATAAACCGAAATGTTATTGTACAAAGTATCTAGTACATTCATTTAGTGTAACGGAGGCTTTTCAAATCAATTATTTGTTCCTGAAAATATTCATAAATAGGCAGTAATAAGCATGAAAAGATGTTTGTTTGCACGGGACAACCGCAGTCCACCATACTTTCGATTTTTTGACATTATTAGAGAATATTAGCAAAATTAATTACCTCTGTAAAATTAAAAATATACTTATGTAGACTTCGTCGATCATGGTATGACGAAATACTACAAGTTCGAAAAAATATCTATTAAAATGAGAATAAAAAAATAAAAATGAAATCGTTTGTACGGGGCACTTTTGTTTGTACGGGACTCGTACGAAATTCAGAAATTGAGTCTTCGTTTTGAATAATTTTTTAAATGAAAACTTAACACTATGATTATCTAAAGTGTGTTTCTTGCATGTTACTTTATGACCGTCGACTAATATATGATGAAATTTTGATATTCCCGGAACAGGCCTTGCAGCTTCCTGTTATAGTTTTGTTATTCAATTCTTTATTTGTGAAACGTGTGAACAAAACTGACTTAACAATAACAAGATAACATATATTTAAAGCTTAAATTACTAAGCCAGCGAAAGCGTTTAGTAAGCTCGCTGACTAGGCGGTGTCATGAATAAGGGTAAAGAACTGCAGGTGCAATGAACTGCTAATCTAGTTCGATCAGCTTGAGTCACAACGTATTACATAGTTTTGTCAGCTCGAGTTCGGTCAGCTTGGCTCACAATGTATCGCATGGCACATTGGGCCGATGACCGACTCCAATCAGCTTGAGTCATATTGTAGCGCGATATATTTAATATTATTATCAATCGTTGAACCTTTATCCATGACATTCCCATGGATAAACGTTTTGGATTTTATCAGCTATTTCTGATTCAGCAATATAGAAAACCTTCGTAGAAGGTACTAAAGTGGCTGCTAAAGTAACGAAATCTTTTGCGTTTTGGATTGCGGTACCATCTCCTTGACCTCGAGCTTTTTGGCTTATAAGTTGCTTTACGTTACCACCAACTCCGTCAATCAATTTATAAAAAAACAATGAGATATGTATGTCTCAAAAATTACCATTTTCAGTGGAATGCTCCATCAACATCAGACACCAGCATCAACAACAAACACCAGCATCAACAATAAACAACAACAAAATCATCATCAGCAGCCAAGCCTAACGGAAATAAAAACAATGCAAGACCTTTTATTCCAGACCTTTTATATATTATATTTGATATTTGGGAATATAGATTCCCCATTTTGTTAATTAAAAGGTTAATAAGAGAGGTGGTGACATTATTTTTTGATTCAATTCGCCTTATTCGCGCGGCTTAAAATAAAATATACATAGTTTTTATTATAATTAACGTAATAGTTCTAGAGAGTTTTATTTAAATAAAGAACCAAACGACAGATTTCCTGGAAAGTATATAATAGGGTTGTGTGTATTGATAGATATATAAATTCGCCTGAACCGATAATTTTATGATAGAAAATTAAAACTAAACTAATTGGCGTCGAATCGATTTATATATACAAGGTGGCGCAAAAATAACCTTCCGATGTTTTTTGGCTGTAATTTAAAAAAAAAAATTAAAAACTTTGATTCTTCTTGTGGATTATTTTTATTTGGTCTTTTAATTTTTTTTACATCAAGTCGAGAATATGATGTTATGTAAATGGCCGCCGCCACAGTTGATTGTCATTTGAGCCCTTTTTATGGCATTTTCCATCACTTCGGCCAAAACTTCCGGCGATAGGTCCTCACATTCTTGACGGATATTGTCTTTAAGAGCTGCAAGAGTCTGAGGCTTGTTGACATAAACCCGCGACTTCAAAAAGCCCCACAAAAAGAAGTCTGGAGCGGTCAAATCAGGCGATCTTGCTGGCCAGTGCAAATCGCCAAGTCGGGAGATTAGGCGCCCGGGAAATGCATCCTTCAGCATATCGGTTGTGGCACGTGCAGTGTGTGCCGTTGCACCGTCCTGTTGGAACCACATGTTTTCCAATCCCAATTCATCAAGTTGAGGCAAAAAGAACTCGTTGATCATTGCTCTGTAGCGCTCACCATTCACAGTAACCGTCTTCGAAGAAAAAAGGTCCGATGACTCCTCCAGCGAAAACAGCACACCATACAGTGACTTTGAGCGGGTGTAATGGCTCTTCGTGGGTTACACGCGGATTTTCAGTGCCCCAGAAGCCTAAATTTTGCTTATTTACGTACCCGCTAAGATGGAAATGGGCCTCATCACTTATTATTTTTGATGCAAAATCATCTTCCTCTTGGTGGTGATTAATTCCGCGTTCTGGAGCAGTGTAGCGTAACATTTTTTATTAACGTGTATTTCGCATGTGTTTACTACACAAATGTCAAAACAGAACTGACATTAGGGGCCAATCGCAAAATTTATAGCATTTTCTGATAGGAGGATTACTTTTGCGCCACCTTGTACTTATGTACATAAATATATTCCTATCACTATATAAAAGGGTTCTTGAACTTGGTTTCTTGCGGCGCATCTCTTTTTTTCAATCAAAAGAAGAGAAGAAAAACATAATAATTGTACTCCCGTTCGACTTTTTGACGAAAAAAAAACTGCAACGCTTTTTTTGTACATTTGCAGAAACAAAAATATTGATACACTCAGCTGTATTAATATTTTTGGAGTAAACCATAGCCAAAAATAGTTCGGAGCAAGAGTCTAAGAAGCATTTCTGCACTCTCGCCTCACAATTTTCTGCTTGAAAATAGCAACCCCAAGTTGTGCCTAGAAAATTTCACTCTCTCGCGCACTCATAATTTTTGACTGCGTTCGAAGCTTAAAATGCATCTCGTGCCTGTTGCGCTTAATGAACAGTTATTTAGACGGCTTCACATAATTTTAATAAGAGGGGAAATAAGCTGCACAGTGGAACTAAGCCGCAAATTTGCAAGCAAAATTGACTTAGTTTATTTTCAAACGAAAATTGCACTGTAGGCTAGGCACAATATTTTTCAAGCAAAAAAATAATAATAATAGCGTGGAACAAATAAATATATAATACATTTATAAAAAAAAAATTTGTTTTGCTTATTAGGTTGCTTATTTTTTAAAAACAAAATATAATATATAAAAACAAAACAATTTTTTTCATACACACGGGTAGCAGGAAAAATTTCCGAGCTTTCGCAAACGAAGCCCTCTAAGCAAAAGATTGCTTCAGAGTCGGCTCTAGTTATGGGTCACATTATGCCCGTACCAACTTGCGTTACTGAGGTTTTCAGTGGTGATTACTTTTCCTGGCCTTCCTTTAGAGACATGTTTACGGCCATCTACATAATGAACTCGCGGTTAACGTCAGTGGAAAAACGTTTCCAGCACGTGCTGAAGCAAAAGAGATTGTAAGAAAATCCCTTTTAACCAATGATGGTTTTGCACAAGCTTGACAAGATTTGTCTGATCGATACGAAAACAAACGTATAATGGTCAACAGCCAGCTTAAAACATTATTTAACTTACCACAGGTGTGACGGATAAAATATCGTGGGCGATTCTTTGCCGCACAACGGCCGAGGTGCAAGAAAGGCACCTGGTGAACACCGCCACTTCAGGCTTCACTTTCTACATTTATATACATACACACATAAACACTGAATATTATGAATAAATAAACACATGAACACACAAAAAAAATAACACCCATACTTTTTATATTAGAAAAGAGAGAGAGAAAGGGAAAGCATGTAAAAAAAAGTTGGAAACATGCAAAACGTGCGCAAACACATGCGCAAAGCTGGCGTGATCTTGCTCAGAGCCAAGTAGCGGGTCACATAAGAAAATAACAGAAGGCAAATTGCTGGGCAAAATGTAAACAAAATTCTGATGAAAGACAACAACAAGGCTGCACCGTACGGGACCTCGGTTACGGGAAAATCAGCCCAGAACTATCGATTGCGGTACCTTGTTTATCACAAACAACAAGAAGACGATGGTATAAATAGGCCGCAATCGAAAACAAGAGGACAGAATGTATTATACATTAAAAGTGCGCAGAGTGCAAGTGATCTAAATTATCTAAACAAATAATAAAACAGTGAAGCAGAGAGTGCAATTGGACCGAAAAAGTATTTGAGTAAAATACGCCGACCGAAGAAAAGAGTGGAAAGTGGCAAAGACAGAGGAGGTGAGAAATTGTGAGAAGTGAAATATTTTTTTTATTAAGAGCAGAGTCGTTGGCTTGTAGGCCCACCTGCAAAGACAATAGATAGACATTTCGGTGGCTTGTAGGCCCACTTGTTTATCCAACGGCAAGAGCAGCGTCGGTGGCTTGTAGGCCCCCTGCAGTAGCGGTAGACAGAGTCGGTGGCTTGTAGGCCCACTTGTTTATCCAACGGCAAGAGCAGCGTCGGTGGCTTGTATGCCCGCCTGCTCAAACCAGAACATTGTCCGTGGCTTGTAAGCCCGCGTGTTCGCATTTTTTCATCGAGTAACAGTGCTGCGGCTTGTAGGCCCGCCTGTTAAGCCGAGACGCAGACGTGACAGACCCGGAGGAATAAGGCCCACTACATCAACAATACAAATTTATAAATTCAGATATCTTACAGTGTATTAAAGATAAAGGCCAAAAATTTAATAAAGATCGATTGTTAAAGAAAACCCAAGTGTAATTTCTTGTAAGAACCCTGGAAACCCGCTGAGCTAACCCCAGCAAACAAAAGAACCAGCGGAGGTTCGTTTTAAGTGACGCCCGAGCAGGGACTATTGTTCACAGGAATAGACACGGAAAACGACAGAAAAAGCAACTCACGAAAGAATCATGGTACGAACAGCCTGGATACACGCACTGCGAAGAGACGACTTGTTAACCTACGCGAGAGAGTTTAATTTCAGCGGCGAAGGTACAGTTGAAGAACTCAGAAAAGATTTGCTGCGTTTGCGCAAGAGCCAGACCAAAAACTGGAGGTGCAACAACGCCTCATCGAACTGGAAGCAAAGCATGCAAGATGTCCTTCCCCTGGTCAGCTTGTCGTTCCTCAACAAATACCGATGTCCACCGCAGAACCAACAGGATCGACGTATACCCATATAGCTACGCCGACGTATAACGGAGTTATGCCCGAAGTACAACCACAGGTGGCGCAGTACAACCACAATCCGTACGCTACTGTGATTGACCAAGTGAGAAAGTGGTCTTTGAAGTACGACGGTGGCCGAGAACCACTTGCGTTCATTGAGCGTGTAGAAGAACTGGCGGAAGTGTATGGCCTCGGAAAAGACCATCTTCCCCGAACGATGCCCGAATTATTAAGAGACCGAGCTTTGACTTGGTTTCGAAATAATAATCGGATGTGGCGCGAATGGAGAAGCTTCAAAGAAGACTTTTTGCATTTCTTTCTGCCAGCGAGATATTTCGAAAGATTGGACGACGACATAAGGCAGAGGCATCAGCACCCTGGCGAATCTTTTAAGGATTACGTCCTGGCGCTACAGAGCTTGATGCGACATTCAAGTTACAGCGAACAGCAAAAACTCGAAAGAACATTCAGGAACAGTCGGCAAGAGTACCAGCTCTATACAAAATGGAAAGATTTTGTTAGTCTGGAAGAGCTCATGGCATTGGCCGAAGACTTCGAATGCATACATGCAGACGCGGCACCCATTCGAGCACCGGTTCAAAGATCCAGAGAGGAACGTCATCGCATGGTTACTCAAGCTCCGGAGGCACCTATCAATCCACGAACAGCGTGCAGACGATGTGGCAAAGATGGCCACATGCGCCACGAATGCCGGAATCCATGGGTAATATTCTGTTGGGAGTGTGGGAAACGAGGCGTAAAAGCGATGTAATGTTGTCGTCGGCAGTCGGGAAACGGACGGAACACCCGATAGACGCGAGGCCTATCGGGGATAGCACACACGGTCCCTCGCATTCCGTAGAAAGCCTACAACACGACGCAGCCCACATTTTTGCATTTGTTACCCTCGGAAAGGAAGTTCGAGAGGCCACTATTGACACAGGAGCCACCAGGAGTTTTGTGAGTCAGCAGTTAGCTGAAATATTAGCCAACACAGGAGAGAAGAGAAAGGAAGACATCATCGTACGAATGGCCGACAACTCTGTGCGATCCGTGGACGAATCATTGGTCATAGACGTAAGAATGGGAAATGATGCTTGCCGGATCCTGTTACTTGTGCTACCCGACATAGTGGACGATGTAATTTTGGGAATGGACTTTCTTATAAGAATCCAGGCGACGCTTACATGCGGCGGCCACGCCATAACGTTAAAAAGTAGCGAGGTGACAACGAGTGCTAACGTTTCCCCACTATGCACAGTAGTGCGAGAAGAGACAGTGACGGAGAAGGAGATGATAGATAATTTCTTAAAGTCGGAATTATCGGAGTTTGAGAAACTGGAGGGTCTATCCAATATTACTACACACAAAATAATTATGCAGGATGATAGACCGATAAAGCAGAGGTACTTCCCGAAAAACCCGGCTATGCAAGCGATCATTAATGAGGAGATCGACGATTTAATTGAAAAAGGGTGTATCGAGCCCTCACATAGCCCCCACAGTGCCCCAATAGTGCTTGTGAAAAAGAAGACAGGAAAATGGCGGCTCTGCGTAGATTATCGGCAATTGAATGCGAAATCAATACCAGACGCCTACCCAATACCACGAATTCATCATATTTTGGACCGTCTGCGTGACGCAACATATATTAGCAGTTTAGATTTGAAAAATGGTTATTGGCAAATTCCTATGGACGAAAATAGTAAGCAATTCACAGCATTCACAGTACCAGGTCGAGGTCTTTTCCAATGGAGAGTAATGCCGTTTGGATTACATTCAGCTCCAGCGACGTTTCAGAGAGCATTAGATCAAGTGATTGGTCCTGAGATGGAACCACATGCCTTTGCGTATTTAGACGACATAATTGTCACAGGGAATTCATTCCAACAGCACATGACTAACCTGAAAGAAGTGTTCCGTAGACTCCGGGCGGCTAACCTTAAAATAAATGTTGAAAAGTGTGAATTCTTCCAAGAAGAGATAAAATACTTAGGCCATGTCGTAAGCAACCAGGGGATACATACAGATCCCGAGAAAATATCTGCGGTCAAACTTTTACAGCGACCCACAAACACGAAGGAGCTACGACGAGTGCTGGGAATAGCATCATGGTATCGACGTTTCTTCCCGGAGTTCTCAAAGATTGTCCACCCACTAACAACGCTACTGGGAAAAGGAAAGCATTGGAAATGGAGTGAGAGTCAGGAAGAGGCATTCGAAACTCTTAAGGCCAAGTTAACTGAGGCACCAATCTTAGCGTGTCCGAACTTCAATGAAAAGTTCACGCTACAAACCGACGCCAGTGACTACGGCCTTGGAGCAGTCTTAACACAAGGTCAGGGAGACGAGGAGAGAGTAATTGCTTACGCAAGTCGACACCTCAATAAGGCGGAGTGTAACTACTCTCCTACCGAGAAAGAATGCCTAGCGATAGTTTGGGCAATCCGGAAAATGCGACCATATCTCGAAGGGTATAGGTTTACAGTGGTCACAGACCATTTGTCACTAAAATGGCTGAACTCAATAGAAAGTCCATCTGGTCGCATCGCGAGGTGGGCATTGGAGCTTCAACAGCACACATTTGACATACAATACCGCAGAGGAAAACTCAACGTAGTAGCTGACGCGTTGTCTCGACAGCCTCAAGAGATGCTGCGTAAATCAACCATGGAAGAGGCACAAGAAAATACGTGCAACTGGTTGCGTAAAAAGATGCAAGAGGTCTTGGAGAACCCAGAGAAGTTCCCAGACTACGTTATGGAAGAGGGGCAGATGTACAGACACATCGCAAGCCAAGCGAACGACGAAGATTGCGTTCCTTGGAAACTTTGTGTGCCCAGTTATTCGAGAGACAGGGTTCTGAAAGAGAACCATGATAGCCCGTGCGCCGGCCACTTAGGAATACGGAAAACAATTGCAAGAATAGCCAATAAATACTATTGGCCAGGCATGTTCCGCGATATTGGCCGTTATGTTCGTCGTTGCGAATCATGCCAGCGCTACAAGCCAAGCCAACAAAGTCCCGCTGGTAAGATGCTTACCCAAATTGCGGAAGAGCCTTGGTCAATTGTATGCGCTGATTTCGTTGGACCCCTCCCTAGGTCCAAACATGGGAACACAATGCTCCTGGTATTTTTCGACAAATTCTCGAAATGGACTGAAGTGATGCCGCTGCGCAAGGCGACCAGCGATCACCTCCAACGCGCATTTCGAGAGCGCATCCTATCGTCACGGATAACGGCGCCCAATTCACGAGTCGATCATTTAAAAAGTTCTTAAACGAACTAGGAGTGAAACACCAATTCACTGCCCCATATACACCCCAGGAGAACCCAACAGAGCGCGCAAATCGGACTATCAATACGATGATAGCACAGTTCACAGGTGAGCAACAACGGGTCTGGGACGAACTGCTTCCAGAAATCTCACTAGCCATGAACACCAGTGTCTCCGAAACTACCGGATATAGCCCAGCCTTTCTGATTCAAGGACGTGAACCAAGGCTGCCAAAAACCCTGTATGACGAGCAAACATTTGGCACAGGAGAAGAACCACAGACAGCCCCAGAAAGAGAAACAAAAATTAAAGAGATTTTCGAGATTGTGCGGCGCAACCTGGAAAGAGCTGCCCAGGACCAAGCTCGGCACTACAATCTACGAAGACGAAACTGGACCCCAAAAATCGGAGAAATGGTCCTTATCAAACAGCATCACTTATCGAAGGCGATAGATAGTTTTGCAGCAAAGCTGGCTCCGAAGTTCGATGGCCCATATAAAATCATCGATTTTATATCCCCAGTGATAGTACGCGTTAAGCGCGAAAGAGAAACCCGAACGAAGACAGCCCATATCAGTCAGCTGAAACTATTTCAGTCTGACCAAGAATCGTAGCTAAGATCGCGCTGGAAGCGCAGCGACACCTGCGTCAACAACTGGCAGCGCAGCACCACCTGTGTTAACAACTGGTAGCGCAGCACCACCTGCGTCAAAAACTGGTATCGCAGCGACACCTGCGTCAACAACTGAGATCGCAGCGACACCTGCGTCAACAACTGAGATCGCAGCGACACCTGCGTCAACAACTGAGATCGCAGCGACACCTGCGTCAACAACTGGTATCGCAGCGAAACCTGCGTCAACAACTGAGATTGCAGCGACACCTGCGTCAACAGCTGGTATCGCAGCGACACCTGCGTTAACAACTGGCATCGCAGCGACACCTGCGTCAACAACTGAGATCGCAGCGACACCTGCGTCAACAACTGCTATCGCAGCGACACCTACGTCAACAACTGAGATCGCAGCGACACCTGCGTCAACAACTAGCATCGCAGCGACACCTGCGTCAACAACTGAGATCGCAGCGACACCTGCGTCAACAACTGGCATCGCAGCGACACCTGCGTCAACAATTGAGATCGCAGCGACACCTGCGTCAACAACTGAGATCGCAGCGACACCTGCGTCAACAACTGGTATCGCAGCGACACCTGCGTCAACAACTGAGATCGCAGCGACACCTGCGCCAACAACTGAGATCGCAGCGACACCTGCGTCAACAACTGAGATCGCAGCGACACCTGCGTCATTAACTGGCATCGCATCGAGACCTGTTAACCAAAAGTGTTAACACAGTCTATCGCATGGTATCGGCCGCGCACACAATTGCACACGCTGCCGCGCACAATTGCATACGCTGCCGCACACAATTGCATACGCTGACGTGCACACAACTGCATACGCTGATGCGCACACAATTGCATACGCTGCCACGCACACAACTGCATACGCTGACGCGTATAATTGTGTGCATACGCTGTCGCGCACACAATTGCATCCGCTGCCGCGCACACAATTGCATCCGCTGCCGCGCACACAACTGCATACGCTGTCGCGCACACAATTGCATCCGCTGCCACGCATACAACTGCATACGCTGACGAGCACACAATTGCATACGCTGCCACGCACACAACTGCATACGCTGACGCGCACACAATTGCATACGCTGCCGCGCACACAACTGCATACGCTGCCGCGTAGGCGCGTACGCTACCACGATCACAACTGCATACGCTGCCGCGTAGGCACGTACGCTACCACGCACGAAGCCACACCACTGCGTGCAAGGCTGCACATCTGCAGCTGCAGTATATACTTCAAAAAAGTAAGTTTCTTACCTGAATAAAACAACCTGGAAAACACAAGACAGCGCCCGCTGCGCAGTCACATTTACGACCATGAGCAACGCCGCTGCGCAGCCAGGCCAAAGAATAAGTGGGCAGCGCACGCTGCGCTGCCACGCCGCGAAGCTAGACGGACGGACCGCGAAAATAAGAAAAAAAAACACTAGACGAGCGCCAGCACAGCGCTCACAACACAGGCCTTGTGTTTATTACACAAAACAAACAAAACAAAAGATAATTTACACATGGGTCTTGTAAAAACTGAACTCCATTTGATGGCTCTTGCGGGGCCTCTGGTTCGTTGAGAGTCAGCGCGAGGTCCAGAAAAATTGAAGATATCGACCTAAATTAGAAAATAGCGTTTGAGTTTAAATGATAAAGATTTTAAAAACAATAAATACTTACATGATGATACCACGAACAGAAAGGACTACGACCAGCCATGTCCCAAAGACGAATTGATAAAAGGAGCCACAGCAACCTAGAAAATATCATTTAATAAATTTAAATGAGAAATATTTTACAAATAATAAATAAATTATGAAAAACTTACATGTTGATGTGCTGGTCCATGAGCTTCAAAATAAAATGGCGAAACAGCACAAAATAAACAAAGAATTAAACGTCAAAAACCCAGTGCTGCCAAGTCCGCCCAAAGAAAAAGGCCAACACACAGGGTGCAACATAAGGAATTACGCCGAAATGGGTATGTTCATTGTTGTTTATGAAAGAAGATGGAAGAGAAGAGGGAAAGAGTGGAAACAAAGATATAAAGATTAAAGGACACCGAGGGTGGGCACCACCCACTGACAGGTGACCACGAGATCATTCGATCAGTGACCACGCGCTCGAGTAGTTAGCTTTGAATAAAAAAAAGAAAACAAATATATTTCGGAAAAAATAATAATGGAAAACATACCAACTATTTACATCAGCGACACGGAGAGCGAGGCGGAGCCCATTGGGGTCCTGATAAATGCCTCGGAAGAGGAAGAAGCACCATCAGCACCAGCCTGGGTCCCATACGACCCATACGAAGAAGAAGAAGAAGATGATACAGATGGAGATGAAAATGAAGGAGTGGACGAGGAAGATGAAAGAGAAGAAGAATAGGAGCCTCGGCCTGCGGGCCGTTTCGACTTATACGTCGAAAAAGAGGTCTCGCGGGGGCCGGGCTTCAGGATGAAGACCGTCTGGGTTACAGCCACATTCATCCAGGAGTGCGACGAGGACTTGCCAGATCCGGGACCAATTGTGGAATTTCCACCATCGCCACCACAGCCGATCGAGCCGCCAAACAATAACGAAAACAACGACAACAACCACAACAACAATAACAACGAGTACAACAAAGACACCAACAACATCAACAACAACAATAGCAACAACAACAATAGCAACAACAACAATAACAACAACAACAACAACAACAACAACAACATCAACAACAACAATAACAACATCAACAATAGCAACAACAACAATCACAACAACGACAACGAGTACCACGAAGATGACAACAGCAACCACAAGCGTCACAAGCCGAGCAGCTCCAGCGGTAGTACCCGATCAGAGGTGCTGCATATTGACAGCAGCGACGGTGAGGACTGCATGTACCCAGTGGCTGTCACCAACGCCGTCCAGGCGATGCTAGTAGGGAGACGCCCAGGAGAGGTGCGGAATTCGATTCGTACAATCGACGGGGTAAGGTATAGGATAAAGATCGGAAGGAGAGGGGAGGTGAGGATCCGTTGCCTGCCCGAAGTAGGAGGGGAGTGTGACGGATAAAATATCGTGGGCGATTTTTTGCCGCACAACGGCCGAGGTGCAAGAAAGGCGCCTGGTGAACACCGCCACTTCAGGCTTCACTTTCTACATTTATATACATACACACATAAACACTGAGTATTATGAATAAATAAACACATGAACACACAAAAAAAATAACACCCATACTTTTTATATTAGAAAAGAGAGAGAGAAAGGGAAAGCATGTAAAAAAAAGTTGGAAACATGCAAAACGTGCGCAAACACATGCGCAAAGCTGGCGTGATCTTGCTCAGAGTCAAGTAGCGGGTCACATAAGAAAATAACAGAAGGAAAATTGCTGGGCAAAATGTAAACAAAATTCTGATGAAAGACAACAACAAGGCTGCACCGTACGGGACCTCGGTTACGGGAAAATCAGCCCAGAACTATCGATTGCGGTACCTTGTTTATCACAAACAACAAGAAGACGATGGTATAAATAGGCCGCAATCGAAAACAAGAGGACAGAATGTATTATACATTAAAAGTGCGCAGAGTGCAAGTGATCTAAATTATCTAAACAAATAATAAAACAGTGAAGCAGAGAGTGCAATTGGACCGAAAAAGTATTTGAGTGAAATACGCCGACCGAAGAAAGGAGTGGAAAGTGGCAAAGATAGAGGAGGTGAGAAATTGTGAGAAGTGAAATATTTTTTTTATTAAGAGCAGAGTCGTTGGCTTGTAGGCCCACCTGCAAAGACAATAGATAGACATTTCGGTGGCTTGTAGGCCCACTTGTTTATCCAACGGCAAGAGCAGCGTCGGTGGCTTGAAGGCCCCCTGCAGTAGCGGTAGACAGAGTCGGAGGCTTGTAGGCCCACTTGTTTATCCAACAGCAAGAGCAGCGTCGGTGGCTTGTATGCCCGCCTGCTCAAACCAGAACATTGTCCGTGGCTTGTAAGCCCGCGTGTTCGCATTTTTTCATCGAGTAACAGTGCTGCGGCTTGGATGTAATGTTATTTGTTTGGAGAAAAAAAAATAATTAGTATAGTTTCAAAAGCTTACTAAGCTCTGTAGTGTTGGCTAAAAAGCCGCTCTTACATTGGTTTTGGTTTAGTTTATTTTGCAGCTAACCAAGCTACTTTTTAGAAAAAAAAAGAAAGACTTTTAAGTTTTTCTGTTTGTCTCTTCAAGAATCAGAATTATCGAATGCCTTTATTTTGGGATCGACTCTGCCTTTTATTGGCAAATCGATCACATTCCAATACATATTTCTGGAATTCTCTTTCCAGAAACTCTCTTACAAATATTTCTTACATTCTAATTGTAACATGTAAATATCTTAATTCTAAGTTCTCACCAATACATGAATCCCCATTCCTATTGGAATAATGAAAGAATTATGCAAACGCAGCATAATTCCTTTGTTACAAGCTTCTGCTTGGACTTTGAGTTTGCGAGCATTTACAATGTGTCAATGCTTCGCTTACTCATGACTTTGTTTACAAAAGTCTAAAGTTTCTGGCTGAGCGTGACTAAACGCTGCAGTGGGTCATTGGGTATTTTACAAACGTATACAAATGTATACAATGTTTATTAATGACTAAACTACATTGTGGTAGGTTAGTGTGTAAATTAAAGTGTGTGCAATAAGTACACTACACCCTTGCCCTTAAGAAAAAATTTATATTCGAATGAGTGTTCATGTATGAGGAGATAAATTTTTAAAATAATTGTGATGATCTAGTGGAAAATTAAATTCACTATTTTAGTTCTTATTATTATTTTTGGTAGACTATTTTAGATGTAAAATGTAGGATTAAAATATTACTTAATTCTTATAATTATATAAACATTTTTTTTTTTTTTTGTTTTTTTTTTTTTTTTTTTTTTTTTTTTATAGTTCTTGTACATGAATAAAATATATGTTTTTAACTGTTAAATTTGAATGAATATTTTTATTTTTGTTCCCATAATAATAGTTAACTTATTTGTCTATTGTATATTTAATCAAGTTATTATTATGCATTTTCTTTATTTGTCCCTTAATTTCTATATAAGTATTTACTTCTTCTGTTTCAACTACTTTATATGGTCCATGGTAAGGACTTTGGTTTTTCTTTCTATTACCTAATTTTACTAAAACTAAGTCTCCTATTTCTACCTTTAACTTATTTGTTTTTATATTGCTATCTTTTTTTCTTTTGTCTTTTACATTGTTTATGAATTGTTTTGCTTTATCAATTGATGTTTTTAATCTTATTTTGAGTTCATTGGCATATGAGTCAATGTCATATACCGGTGTATTATTAATTTTTGTATCAGTTAGCATATATGGTAATTTGCCAAAAACTAATTCATAAGGCGAGTAGCCTGTGTCTATATTTGGAGAAGTATTGAAAGCAAAAGTGTAAAAAGATATCCACTTATCCCACTCATTATCTGTTGCAAAGTTAAGCATGTATTCATTGAGTACTCTATGGTTACGTTCTATGGTTCCTAATGTCTCGTGGTGGTAAGGTGCTGAAAATGTTTGTTTTATATCTAAATATTTGCAAATGTTTTTCATTAGTTCGTTTACAAATTCAGTTCCTCTGTCCGATTTTATAACTTTAAAAATGCCATATTTAAGAATGAAATGATTTACTATTGTTGATGCAACTGTTGCTGCATCTTTGCTTTCCATTGGATAAGCCATGACAAATTTTGTCAGTTCACATTGTGCTGTCAGTATATATCTGTAACCGTTTGAAATTTTTAAAGGACCTACAGTATCAATTGCTATAACTTCAAAACTAGTGTTTGGTGTATCTGTAATGACTAACTGTTCCTTTGTATGTCTTATCTGTTTATTTATTAGACATTGCTTACAGTTTGAGATGAATTTCTTTACCATTTTAGACATATTTTTCCAAATATATCGCTGTTTTAATTTTAAAATTGTCTTCCTAACTCCTAAATGCCCTCCGCAAGGCGAGTTGTGATATTCTTCAATTAGCTTGTATTTTATTATATCTTCTTCTATTCTTTGGGGACTTTTATATATTAGTATATTTACTCCTGAGCGATTTTTCTTTATTTCATTATGTTGCAACATATTATACTTTTTCTTAAATTCATTCTTCTGCACGTGCTTAAATATTTCATCTTCTTCATTTAGCGCTAATTCTTTGATGTTTAGTTTGTGCATTTTTGATGATAGTTTCTCCAAAGACAAATCGAGTTTGTTTAGATTATCACTACATCTCACAAGTACTACATCTTTTAATTTAATTTCTATTTGGGTACCCTTATATTCGCTCTTTATTTCAAATTTTAATTTCTTTATATTTCTGACGTCAGCTAAAGATGTGCAATCCCATATGTGAAGGTGGCCAGTCTTCTGTGGAAAGCTACAATTATCTTCTATTTCCTCTTTGTCTGCCATATTTCTTGCAGACATGCCCCTTGTTATTACTAAAGTCTTCTTCGCGGATTCATCGTTTGTTTTTGGTATCATTGTTTTCAGTAAGTCCGAGTCTATCTTTATCCTAGATAATGCATCAGCATTTGTGTTTATCTTGCCTTGCTTATAAACAATTTCATAATCGTAATCTGAAAGTTCTAAACGTATTCTCGTCAATTTAGAAGATGGATTTTTGTGAGAAAATAATGAAACTAAAGGTCGGTGATCAGTAACCACTATAAATTTGCGTCCAAATAAATATGGTCTGAAAAAACTAATTCCCCAATGGATGGCTAGTAATTCCTTTTCTATCACTGGTTTATTTAGTTCATGTTTGTTTAGTGTTTTGCTGGCATATGAAATTGGTAGATCGTTCCCTATATCTCCTTGTGACAGTACTGCACCTAATGCATAGTCGGATGCGTCTGTCGTTAAAATGAAAGGTTTTTCAAAATCGGGATATTGTAATACTGGTGGATTGATAAGTTTTTGTTTTAATGTTTCGAATGCATTTTGACATTCTTCTGTCCATATGAAGGGTTGTTTCTTTTTAAGCAAATTATTTAAACTTTTAGCTAAATTAGCAAAATTTCTTATAAATTTTCTATAATAATTACAAAATGCTACGAATCTTCGAACTTCATCAGAATTTTTTGGTATTGGATACAATTCAATTGTTTTATGCTTTGCTGGGTCTGTTTTAATACCATTTCTTGTAATTAGGTGACCTAGATATACTACTTCTGGTTTCAAAAAATGACATTTATTAGGATTCAGTTTAAGATTATATTTATTAAGTCGTTCAAATACATTTATGAGATTATCGTTGTGGTGTTTTAAACTACATCCAAAAACTATTATGTCATCGACATAAAGAAATGCTCTTGATTCTAAACCTGATAATGCTATGGTTAACATTCTTTGAAAACTATTGGATGAAATTTTTAGTCCGAATGGTAACCGTTTGAAATGATAATGTCCTTTTGCTGTTGAAAAGGCTGTCATATGTCTTGAGTTTTCATCTAGAGAAATTTGGTGAAATGAGCTTGTCATATCTAAAGTTGAGAAGTATCTAGCTCGTCCTAGTTGGTCTAATACGTCTTCTAATCTAGTTAATGGAAATTTGTCATTTACGATCTTTTTATTTAATTGTCTGAAATCAACTACTAATCGCCATTTTTTCGAATTATTGTCACTCTTTTTTGGTACTAATAATAAAGGTGAGTTGTATGCACTTGTTGAAGGTTCAATCAAGTCGTCATCTAATAATTTTTCAACTTGTCTATTTATTTCTTCATGTTGAGAGTGTGGTAGTCTGTAGTTCTTTATGTATACTGGTGTGTTGTCTGTTGATTGTAAATTTTGTGAGTAAAAATTGTTTACTGATAGTTGTTCATTGTCCAAATGAAAAATATTCTGATATTTTTCAAAAATTTTGAAAAGTGAAGTCTTTGCTTCATTGTCCATACCGTCAATATTGAGTATTTTTGTTAGTTCTTTCAGTCGTTGGTTGTCATTTGTATTTTGTTTTGATTGGATTCGTCTTACTATTGAATAATTTTTTAAAGGTTCCGTTCGAATGTCTACATTATCTATTATTGCTTCTTTATCGGTTGTGTTTAAAATTTTAATGTGACAGTGACCTATTGCAGGTGCAATTGAATTTCCTATAAAAATGCCTTCCTGTATTTCTTCACTTAAAATTACACTATCTTGGTTTAGCTTTAGATCTATAGCACATATTAACTCTGATCTTGGTGGTATATAAAATGTTCCTAGTTTTGATTGTTGGATGTTTATTGGTATAATTACTTCTTCTTCATCTATTGTCATTTTAATTGTGTGAGTTTCGTAATCGATAACGCACATATGTTGTTTAAGAAAATCTGTTCCAATTATTCCATCTGTGGCAATTGGAAAATCTGTGTCTACAACTTGAAAATAATGTTTCGTTATATTGTTTTCTATTTTTAATACTATTTCTGTTCCTCCTAATGATTTAACTTCTTCTTTTGTAATCCCTATTAATTTGCATGTGTCGTATGTTAAAATTTTCTGTTGTTCAGGTAAAACTTGTATTTTGCATATTGAAATATCTGCTCCTGTATCTATGAGAAATGTTAATTTGTTTTTTGAATTATTACATTCTACCGTTATATAATTAGTTAGTTTGTTTGTAATATTGAATATTTTTAATGGTTTCCCGGAGGTGCATTCCGTGTGTCCTCCGGGGCTTGTGCGTTTTCCGAAGCATTTACTATATTAACTCGTCTGTAACTTCCTTGAGTGTTTCTGTTGTTGTTATTATTTCTTGTATTTCTATTGAAATTTTGATAGTTTGAACCTCCTCTTTGATTGTTGTATGATGTTCTATTGTAATTGTTTTCGAAAGATCGATTGTTGTTAGTTTGGTTGTAATTTTGCCTAAAATTTCGATTATTTTGGTACCTATTTGAATTGAAATTAGTGTTTCTATTGTTAAATCTATTATAATTAAATTGTCTGTTGGAATTTCCTCTAAAATTATTATTCCTTGGAAAAACTCTGTTTATGTTTAAAAGTTGTGAAGCGTTGTTTTGATTTGAGTCGTTTTCTAGTTCTGATGCTATATTTACTGCATCTGTAAGTGTCTGTGGTTGTGCTGCATATACAGTCGATTTATACTTTTCATTCAAACCATTCTTAAAGACTGTGAGTGCATATTTGTCATTCATTTTCATTATAACTTGTTTTTCTGTCTCAGTCGCTGTTGTAGATAACTCTTTGATTTGCATATTGCTTAAATCGCTAATGAGTGTTAATATTATTTCATTAAAACTTTGTATTGAACCTTTTTGTGTCAAATTTGACAATGTTGTGTGGATAGTAGGAATACTTTTGTGACTTTTATACCTTCCTTCCAATTTTTCTGTTAGTTCAATGAAAGTTTTTGGTTCAGATACCGCGCAAATCGATGTTTTTACACTATTTGACAGTTTGACATTGCAAATGAACTCGATTAATGACTTTTTATCTTCTGTATTTAATCCATTATGGATTAATTCCGATATTTTTAAAAATGAAGATAGTTCTCTATATTGCCCATTAAATAAAGGTATTGCCTTAAGGGCCAATTCTAAATTAAAAGTAGTCATATTTACTTCTTGTTTGTTTTCTTTTGGATTTTCTGCTTTATTTTGCAACTGTTCTAGCAGTTGTTGTTTAATTTCTGTATATGTTTTATTGAATTCTATTTTCAATGCATTAGTATGTGATTCGTCGGTAGTGACAATAGCAAGTGATGCAAATTCTTCTTTATATTTTTCTATTGACTGTAATTTTTGTAGGATGGTCTCATAAGAGTATCCCCGTACCGAACTTTTCTTTAGATTTGTAAGTATAGCTAATAACTTTTCTATTACCGTCTCCATTTAATTATCTGTTTATTAATTTGCAAATTTGTCTATCATTCTTAATGTTTCTTCTGTAGTGTCAGGGTTAGTTAAATCGTTAATAGTTGGTGCCCTAGTCATACCTATATATTCCCAAAATCTAGTAAGAAATTGTAGTTCCTTAATTAGGTCGCGTGGTTTTGGTATTTGTAATACTTCATTAGTTTTTAAAGAATCTAGTGGATTTTTTTTTTCTATTTGTTCTTGCTTTCTTTTTTGAAAATTCATTGTGTTCATAAAATTTAAAAATGGCTTATTTACATTTATGATTTTATTCTTAATATTCGTAATTTTTATTTATACATTTATACTATTTTTAAACTTGAGTTGATACATTTTTATGCAACTGCTTCTGTACATATTTCTTATAATAGCTATTTATTTTAAAAATCATTAATATTGTTAAAATTATTACTACTACATATAAAAGATTGTGGTCGGTCACCACGATGCTGCTGCTAGTAACATTATTTAATAAATTTGAATTTTCGGATTTCTTGCTTTCCGTATTTCCCATTATAAATTTAACTTATGAAATTTTTATCATTAATATTTTTCTTGCCTAAATTGTCGTTCTTTTAATTTCTCTGATTTTATTTGATTTTTAAAATATTGTTTCTTTTCTTTATCGTATGTGATGTTTGCTATGCGATGTAGCTCGGCTATCTTCTGTCTACTTCGCACTCGTCGTCCAGCTCGCTTCCTTTTTGCTGGTTTTGGTTCTTCTGAAATTTTACCTATTGTGTTCTGGTGTCTTCTCCGGTATTCTTCGATATTTATAGGTTTCGGACCAGCATCCTTAGGAGTTGGCTTGTATTGAGCTGCATTTACTGCTGTTGGCTCTGGTACGTACTCCTCTTGCTGTTGTTCCTTTACCAGATCCTCCCACTTTTTGAATATTTTGTTTATATTTTCTTGACTGTCAGTATTCATCTATATTTATTTTTTTTTTTTTTTGTGGGGTCGTCCGCAGGATCGCCATGTAATGTTATTTGTTTGGAGAAAAAAAAATAATTAGTATAGTTTCAAAAGCTTACTAAGCTCTGTAGTGTTGGCTAAAAAGCCGCTCTTACATTGGTTTTGGTTTAGTTTATTTTGCAGCTAACCAAGCTACTTTTTAGAAAAAAAAAAGAAAGACTTTTAAGTTTTTCTGTTTGTCTCTTCAAGAATCAGAATTATCGAATGCCTTTATTTTGGGATCGACTCTGCCTTTTATTGGCAAATCGATCACATTCCAATACATATTTCTGGAATTCTCTTTCCAGAAACTCTCTTACAAATATTTCTTACATTCTAATTGTAACATGTAAATATCTTAATTCTAAGTTCTCACCAATACATGAATCCCCATTCCTATTGGAATAATGAAAGAATTATGCAAACGCAGCATAATTCCTTTGTTACAAGCTTCTGCTTGGACTTTGAGTTTGCGAGCATTTACAATGTGTCAATGCTTCGCTTACTCATGACTTTGTTTACAAAAGTCTAAAGTTTCTGGCTGAGCGTGACTAAACGCTGCAGTGGGTCATTGGGTATTTTACAAACGTATACAAATGTATACAATGTTTATTAATGACTAAACTACATTGTGGTAGGTTAGTGTGTAAATTAAAGTGTGTGCAATAAGTACACTACAGTAGGCCCGCCTGTTAAGCCGAGACGCAGACGTGACAGACCCGGAGGAATAAGGCCCACTAAATCAAGAATACAAATTTATAAATTCAGATATCTTACAGTGTATTAAAGATAAAGGCCAAAAATTTAATAAAGATCGATTGTTAAAGAAAACCCAAGTGTAAACCCGCTGAGCTTACCCCAGCAAACAAAAGAACCAGCGGAGGTTCGTTTTAAGTGACGCCCGAGCAGGGACTATTGTTCACAGGAATAGACACGGAAAACGACAGAAAAAGCAACTCACGAAAGAATCATGGTACGAACAGTCTGGATACACGCACTGCGAAGAGACGACTTGTTAACCTACGCGAGAGAGTTTAATTTCAGCGGCGAAGGTACAGTTGAAGAACTCAGAAAAGATTTGCTGCGTTTGCGCAAGAGCCAGACCAAAAACTGGAGGTGCAACAACGCCTCATCGAACTGGAAGCAAAGCATGCAAGATGTCCTTCCCCTGGTCAGCTTGTCGTTCCTCAACAAATACCGATGTCCACCGCAGAACCAACAGGATCGACGTATACCCATATAGCTACGCCGACGTATAACGGAGTTATGCCCGAAGTACAACCACAGGTGGCGCAGTACAACCACAATCCGTACGCTACTGTGATTGACCAAGTGAGAAAGTGGTCTTTGAAGTACGACGGTGGCCGAGACCCACTTGCGTTCATTGAGCGTGTAGAAGAACTGGCGGAAGTGTATGGCCTCGGAAAAGACCATCTTCCCCGAACGATGCCCGAATTATTAAGAGACCGAGCTTTGACGTGGTTTCGAAATAATAATCGGATGTGGCGCGAATGGAGAAGCTTCAAAGAAGACTTTTTGCATTTCTTTCTGCCAGCGAGATATTTCGAAAGATTGGACGACGACATAAGGCAGAGGCATCAGCACCCTGGCGAATCTTTTAAGGATTACGTCCTGGCGCTACAGAGCTTGATGCGACATTCAAGTTACAGCGAACAGCAAAAACTCGAAAGAACATTCAGGAACAGTCGGCAAGAGTACCAGCTCTATACAAAATGGAAAGATTTTGTTAGTCTGGAAGAGCTCATGGCATTGGCCGAAGACTTCGAATGCATACATGCAGACGCGGCACCCATTCGAGCACCGGTTCAAAGATCCAGAGAGGAACGTCATCGCATGGTTACTCAAGCTCCGGAGGCACCTATCAATCCACGAACAGCGTGCAGACGATGTGGCAAAGATGGCCACATGCGCCACGAATGCCGGAATCCATGGGTAATATTCTGTTGGGAGTGTGGGAAACGAGGCGTAAAAGCGATGGAATGTTGTCGTCGGCAGTCGGGAAACGGACGGAACACCCGATAGACGCGAGGCCTATCGGGGATAGCACACACGGTCCCTCGCATTCCGTAGAAAGCCTACAACACGACGCAGCCCACATTTTTGCATTTGTTACCCTCGGAAAGGAAGTTCGAGAGGCCACTATTGACACAGGAGCCACCAGGAGTTTTGTGAGTCAGCAGTTAGCTGAAATATTAGCCAACACAGGAGAGAAGAGAAAGGAAGACATCATCGTACGAATGGCCGACAACTCTGTGCGATCCGTGAACGAATCATTGGTCACAGACGTAAGAATGGGAAATGATGCTTGCCGGATCCTGTTACTTGTGCTACCCGACATAGTGGACGATGTAATTTTGGGAATGGACTTTCTTATAAGAATCCAGGCGACGCTTACATGCGGCGGCCACGCCATAACGTTAAAAAGTAGCGAGGTGACAACGAGTGCTAACGTTTCCCCACTATGCACAGTAGTGCGAGAAGAGACAGTGACGGAGAAGGAGATGATAGATAATTTCTTAAAGTCGGAATTATCGGAGTTTGAGAAACTGGAGGGTCTATCCAATATTACTACACACAAAATAATTATGCAGGATGATAGACCGATAAAGCAGAGGTACTTCCCGAAAAACCCGGCTATGCAAGCGATCATTAATGAGGAGATCGACGATTTAATTGAAAAAGGGTGTATCGAGCCCTCACATAGCCCCCACAGTGCCCCAATAGTGCTTGTGAAAAAGAAGACAGGAAAATGGCGGCTCTGCGTAGATTATCGGCAATTGAATGCGAAATCAATACCAGACGCCTACCCAATACCACGAATTCATCATATTTTGGACCGTCTGCGTGACGCAACATATATTAGCAGTTTAGATTTGAAAAATGGTTATTGGCAAATTCCTATGGACGAAAATAGTAAGCAATTCACAGCATTCACAGTACCAGGTCGAGGTCTTTTCCAATGGAGAGTAATGCCGTTTGGATTACATTCAGCTCCAGCGACGTTTCAGAGAGCATTAGATCAAGTGATTGGTCCTGAGATGGAACCACATGCCTTTGCGTATTTAGACGACATAATTGTCACAGGGAATTCATTCCAACAGCACATGACTAACCTGAAAGAAGTGTTCCGTAGACTCCGGGCGGCTAACCTTAAAATAAATGTTGAAAAGTGTGAATTCTTCCAAGAAGAGATAAAATACTTATGCCATGTCGTAAGCAACCAGGGGATACATACAGATCCCGAGAAAATATCTGCGGTCAAACTTTTACAGCGACCCACAAACACGAAGGAGCTACGACGAGTGCTGGAAATAGCATCATGGTATCGACGTTTCGTCTCGGAGTTCTCAAAGATTGTCCACCCACTAACAACGCTACTGGGAAAAGGAAAGCATTGGAAATGGAGTGAGAGTCAGGAAGAGGCATTCGAAACTCTTAAGGCCAAGTTAACTGAGGCACCAATCTTAGCGTGTCCGAACTTCAATGAAAAGTTCACGCTACAAACCGACGCCAGTGACTACGGCCTTGGAGCAGTCTTAACACAAGGTCAGGGAGACGAGGAGAGAGTAATTGCTTACGCAAGTCGACACCTCAATAAGGCGGAGTGTAACTACTCTCCTACCGAGAAAGAATGCCTAGCGATAGTTTGGGCAATCCGGAAAATGCGACCATATCTCGAAGGGTATAGGTTTACAGTGGTCACAGACCATTTGTCACTAAAATGGCTGAACTCAATAGAAAGTCCATCTGGTCGCATCGCGAGGTGGGCATTGGAGCTTCAACAGCACACATTTGACATACAATACCGCAGAGGAAAACTCAACGTAGTAGCTGACGCGTTGTCTCGACAGCCTCAAGAGATGCTGCGTAAATCAACCATGGAAGAGGCACAAGAAAATACGTGCAACTGGTTGCGTAAAAAGATGCAAGAGGTCTTGGAGAACCCAGAGAAGTTCCCAGACTACGTTATGGAAGAGGGGCAGATGTACAGACACATCGCAAGCCAAGCGAACGACGAAGATTGCGTTCCTTGGAAACTTTGTGTGCCCAGTTATTCGAGAGACAGGGTTCTGAAAGAGAACCATGATAGCCCGTGCGCCGGCCACTTAGGAATACGGAAAACAATTGCAAGAATAGCCAATAAATACTATTGGCCAGGCATGTTCCGCGATATTGGCCGTTATGTTCGTCGTTGCGAATCATGCCAGCGCTACAAGCCAAGCCAACAAAGTCCCGCTGGTAAGATGCTTACCCAAATT